>SRHC01003647.1:242207-277817 GCA_004794325.1 Pomacea maculata | reverse complement strand
TTCTTCTTCTCCTTTTCTTTTTCTTTTAAAGAAAGGTCTAAGGACAGAACACCCAAGCATTACACATGCAGAAGTTGAGTTTCAAGTCTGTAGAATTGTAAACATACATTATATACTGGGAAAATAATTTACGATTACAAGTACAAGGGGCCCGGAGGCCGGAGAGGTCGTCTGTCCTGGGGCCCGGGCTGGCTCTCGGCGGCCCTGAATAACCCTAACCCTTTTGGAAGTACATCAAGCAGTTACCTATAACTCAAAGAAATAAACACCAGAGTGCCTGACAGCATCGATAACAAAATTCTAAAGTTCTCATCACCGCCATTACTGAAACCCTGACCTACGTGTACAACCTCTGAATTCATAAATCCTACTTTCCTACACATCTAAAGCAAGAAAATGTTATCCCAATCACCCCCGTTCTTAGCCCCCGCGGGGCCCGAGGCAAAGTGCATGTGCGGGGCCCTCACGCCACGGCTGACTACACTTCCATATGCCTAGTTACCATATCAATCAAAAGCGCGGGGCCCCTTGAAGCGCGGGGCCCTAGGCAGATGCCTCGTCCGCCTGCCCCTAAGCACGGCCCTGATCCCAATACATAAATTAGGTGATCCATTATCGCCTAACCTCAATTCTATCACCTCTCTCAAAACTATTAGAAGAACACATCACAATCACCCACAAGATAATAAGACACACCATCAACAGATTGAGCCACTTGCTTCCTCCTACAGCTGAGCGCAACGAGCTTCAGGCTTGGACCGACTCAAACCACGTGTCACTCAACCCCCAAAAGACTGAAGTCATGCAGACCAGACAGGAAGGACAAAAGCTAGCCCCACTCCCATTTCCAGGTATCCATATTGGCGCTCAGTCAACGGCTTAGATGCTTTTATGCATTAATTTTATTCATTCACCCCTGTATGGAGAAATAATCATCCATATAATTTCTGACCTTGACGCTTCCTCTCTTTCTCCCTCCCCTGCTGCATCTTTCACTTTTATTCCTCCTTGAAAATGCGACCAAGGAAATTTTGTCAGCATTTCAATCACATTACTCTGTGTGTGTGTGTGTTTTGGTGTCCACGTTCATTTATGTACGCGACGAGGAAGATTTCTAATGAAAAAGTGTTAACCATTCAAAACTTACATTGACATTAATTTTCTGTATCTTGGGAAAACGTTCGTGTTTTTGTTTTTCCTTTACTCAATACGTAAATAACCACAATCCAACTTGGGCATAATAGTAAACACTGGTTGTATTGTGATGTTGCTCTTATAATACTTGTCATCAGTGTAGAACCTGTGAAATAAAACCAACAGCAAAGCATTTTTTGTCGTGGGCACTTTAAACAAAGAAAACTATACACTAAAGCTATTTAGTGATTTATGATAGACACGTATGTGCATGATGCATTATAACATGAAAATATGTTATAGTAGGATGATACTATTCAGGTGAAATCTTATTACTATATAGGTGAAGTCATAATAAGAAGGGAAAGCCAATATTTAACGGAGTGTGATGGTGGTGAAAGGCATCGTGATGGTTTCCAAAAAAAAAGCTTTTAAACACCAAAAGAACTTATGTCTTGCACTGAACTTGATACACTTGTTGCACCCTTTAAGTCAGGAAATACCGGGCTCCTAACTATATCCGGAATGGCAGAGAAGATTTGGCCACGTGAGTCATGCCATGGCCTGTCACCTCGTTCACATGTTGCAAATGTCTGTCATTACAGAGTCCAACACAATGATTTGATGACTTTTAGTCAGAGTAGTGTATGTACTGACCTTCTCCACCATCTTTCTACTGTAGGTATGCTTGTGTGTGTGTGAGTGTGTGCGCTCGTGCGTCTTTGTATGTCTGCTTATGACGTCATCAAGCATACAGAGCATATGAATGTCTTTGCACTCCTTGATTGCAGAGATTGCAGTAACGGTGATTACAGACTCCGGCGTGGAGGTAATTAAAAGGTGGCAGTAGTGACATTTTCATGCTCACAAATAGAGGAGTGTTTATTAAGCGTGAAAGGTCAAACAGAAAGATTATTGTGGCTGGGATAAAAGTGGTTAAAGCAAAGTCTGATTGAGACAGGAGGGATTGTCTATAAAAGGTGAAGGTGGTTGGACAAGGGAACATTCCGTCTACTGGCGACACCGAAGCTTGGAGGACAGAAATCTGTCTGCAAGTCGCAAATATCGTCATTGTCTACCTGACTCTACCTGAGCAGATAAAGAAAAAGGTTAGAATGCTTTCATGACCTGTACACTTTTCATATCTATACTCCTTGGAGTGCTGTTTTACTAGGTTTCAAACTGTAAAACTGATGAAACAAAACCGGCTGCATTTATTTTACCAACAGATTTTGTACAATCTCACAAATTGCTCATTTTCAAAAATGATCAACAGTTGCACTGAAAATCTCTATTATCATCCAGTTTTAATGCTTCCTTTCTCCTTACCCTCTAGACTATATCACAGATCACTAAATCAATTCTGTATGTACATTGTTTGAAAATAAAATTACTTAAATATGTTTATGGCATATAAAATTTTTGTTTTTATATGCTATAAACAAATGTTTGTGGAAAAAAGAACAACACATTTGTAGCATATGTTAATGTGAATATATATTCTTAAAATATTATATATGTGCCTCTAAGTCTTTTCTGTGGAACATTAAATTATGTACCGATAGATGAGCATATAAATTCATCACATGTACACACCACCATATGCTTGCATTTGCATGGTTTTACTATAATAATAATTTTATACAATGAAGAGTCTCTATCTTTTATTATCCTTCATAGGATTCACCAAGCACAGTGAAATGGATTATATTTATAACAGGATAATGATCATGAAATAAGAAACCAGATATTACATTTTTTTTAATGACTGACAAGCTTCTATATATACCTCCTGTTATTCTAGCAACAATTTATTAAAATATACTTGTAATATTCACACTATTACACTATTTATATCAATCCACAGTCCTACATAGACTTCTTATGGTCATATTTTCAGTCTGTTGTTAGATAAAGATGTTTTCCCAAGACTGGATCTTAACGTGGGAGAGGAAGCAAGAGACAGGCAAGGATAGATTGGCAGAAAATGGAGGGAAGAGAGAGAGGTACAACACTCAGCCTCAGCTCAAGGATGTTAGATTTGTAAATTTGATAAAAGTATAAAGATTAGACATGATCTTTAGTATTAGGTATGTTTGTGCCATTGTCACATTGCCATTGCCATTGTGCCAGCTTCTGTTTTTTGGTAGTTGTTTTGCATTATATCTTGTCCTTGTATAAGTCAGCAATATGCCTCTTATATTATATCTCTTAATCTTATCTTTTGTGATAAAGTTTTGTTCATCTTCAGATAAATTCTTTCACTGTCTTTAATCTTCCTTGGTAGCTGATTCAGATGATTCATTGATCTTCTCTTCGCCAAGACCTGGGGATTCCTGACAAAGATAAATATTAATATTAAGAATGTTTTTTTCTTTAGTGCCATTTAATAAAGAAGGCTTTGAAACCTTATGCTTAGTGTGCTCAGTTTCAAAGCAACTAGCAAGTCACCATATGGACAAATATATTTCTGTTTTCATTTTCTAAGCTTTTCTCCTGACTTTGGCTGCTCTATACCTTACCTTTTCTGTACCAGATTTCTCAATTTCACGAAAAGTTTCTGACTGTTTCTTCTTTTCTGAGTTAACCATCTCCCAGAATTCCTTCTCAGCCATCTCATAAAGGTTCTCTTCAGAAGGTTCATCCTCATTCCCATCTTTCTCCTCATCCTCCTGCAATTATTTAGGCACAGTCTGCACAGTGATGCACAGCTCTACCCATGCAGTTGATACAATATTCTAGAACTGATGAGAATGTCTGTCATTTATACGAAGTGATGTTAACATGTAAAATGAAGTTTAAAAAAAAAATTGCATATTGAGTGTGGATGAAATGTGACTCATGCCTCCCCAATAATAATGCTTATTTATTAGTATTTAATCTATTAGCATTTAATTATATTTTACTTCAATGTTTATTAAATGTGTTTCCAGTATTATACATACATTTAGTAATAGCCATATTACATTTTATCAGCACTTTACCCATTCAAACAAATAATTAACTGATTCAAACAAATAATCAGGTGTAGCATGAAATCAGTGAAGATTAAAGAAAGAAAACACAACAACATATTCTTGACCTTGCCATCCTGCTGGCTCTTTGTACGTTCCTTCAGCTTCATCTCTCGGTGTCTTGCCTCCAAAATCTTCTCACGGCGTGTCTCACGCTCAAACATCTGCACATAATATTTTGCTCACCACATAATACCTTTTTCAAATCACTGCCATTCTCCAGGTGTGTGTCAAATATCTGTATAGATTGCTTTTCATGTAACTGTGATAAATCTAGGTATATGTTGCAGGAAGCATGCTTACTTATACCATAAGAATCCTATGCTCCTACTGTATAGATGCAATAAGCTGTGTTATACGGTTCACACCAACCTCAGATCAACTCATCACCATGTGACTTTAAACAGGTCTAGTTAATATCACTAGAAGACTGAACTATTTGACCAACAATAAAGATGTCCAAACCAAAAGCATCATCAAATTTGTAAATTTTCCACTGAAGTATAATGCCCACTTCTAAAATTGTATGTGTTTATATGATTCAACACAAAGCTTTAAAAATGTGTTGAAGAAGACAATGTGTCCTTTAAGCATCAAAGGGTTGAAAGAAAAACTATCTTCAAGTAAATCAGGGAAGCTGTCAAAAAGACTCAAAGCAAAAAGTGCGGTAAAAACTACAACAGCAGATAAATTGAAAGTCATCCTCAAACTGAAAGTCAAACTGAAATGACATCTGCATAATCAGGCAGATGATTTTTATCCTTTTGTACTTTTGCAGAACTTTAGAAAATCCTTATTAGTCTGTCAGGAAATATTATAAATCTCAGATAATAATCACAAGACCAGTGAATAAATAACATACCTGAGCAGGTCACTTAATACTTACACTTAATAAGGCGAGATGGTGATAAATATTTCCTGCTATAATAACAATGCTATGTGGTCAATATTGCTAAATTTTTTTCCCAAAACCACTGTTCTGGGGCAGGGTATTGTTTGCTTCACAAAAATAGTTGAATCTGCTTTTAATATAACTATTTTTATGAAGTAAACAACACCCTGTGCTAGAACAGAATGGTTTTAGGAAAAAATAATATAGCACAATGGGCCTAACAGCAGAAAAAAATCCCATGCAGAAAAAAAGTGAGCTTGTGTGGAATATTCTTGTACAGTGATATGGCCTAGAAATATGCTCTGGTTGTATGGTAGGTTATTCAGTTACATCTACATTGTGGTAAGCAAGTATCTGAGAAAGGTGTGTTCACAATATTAAAGCTAACCCTATACAATTCACACCCATAAATGCAAATAGCTTTATACCTATAGCTCAGTTTCTTCAATTTTTCTGTATTGATTAACTTGCAAATTGTGTACTGCAAGAGGCTCAACCTCAAAACCATGAATACCTGCTTATCCCCAAACAATGAACACTGTCTCATCCTAGATTAAACTTGGTGTAATTGATGTTTGGTTAAAAAATAATAATACCCCTCCATATCACATTCTTTTTAAGTGCCAATCCATTCCTGCCTCCCTAGAAATTATTTTTGTGCATCAAGTAATTCTTTGCTTACATTGGTGACCAAGTTCTTTTCATTCCTCTGCAGAGTGTAGAGACCATCTGAAAGTTCAAGTAGTGTGGTCGTGCCATCTTTTGAGCCACAAGCAACCAGACGACCATGTTCTTGTACACGTAGACATTGCAATGGTACATCACAAACCTGCAATTACCCAGCATAAAGAATAAAGCAGTGCAATTATGACTAGCATATATTAGACCACGAACGACAAAGATAAATTTAACTAGAAAGGAAACAAAAGAAAAAGATGGCATGATTAACCTAGGTAACTAGGTAACTGTCCTATTTACATGCTTTTGTATCTTCTTTGTACTTCCTTACACAAATATGTATACTGTGTAAAGGCACAGAGTACCCTGCAGCTTGTAGGGTGTCTGATGTTTCTGGATTGTTTCAGCATGCGTTAGTGCAATTTCTACTGATGACAGCAAACATGATCAAATCCCTGGAAATAATGAAGGAGAAAAAGTCTGCATTACCTGAAGACTGAGGGTTGGATCACTCTGTTTGAAAATGATGTCCCACACATCAAGACAGCCATTCATTTTTGTGACAAAGAAGACAGAAGGTCTCACCGGACTCCAGCAGCCATCAGTCAAGTATGATGAATATTGTCTGTCATATCAAACACATTATGACTAGTACTGAGTAAGAGTAATAAAATAAATATATCTATTAAGACGTTCCCGATTGCGACCCAACAATATTCATGCATTTCACTCTATGTCATCCCTATGCACGACGGTGATGACGACTACGTAGTACCTCCCCAACCCAATCGACTTAGACTGACAGTTTGAGCTCTGTTATGACTTGACAAAAATCACGTATTGATAAACAAAATTAAGTACATTTTAAAATATAGACTGCGTCTGGTCGACCGTTTACACACACACACAGATTTGATTTTCTGCAGAAATCATGTAACATAAATTAAGTACCTTTTCATTGTTGTGTCTTTTTCTTTTACAATTAAGTGAGGGGGAATTTTCATTAGGATCATTTGCAGCAAGTCAAATATGTTTATAATACAACAAATTCTTGCGATCGACCATCAATCTGTTCCAGATCTAGTTGCACGATTTTTTTTTCAAAAATTACATTTACAAAACGTCCAGCGCATTTTAGAAAGGCCTCGATCTGTACGTAAACATATGGAAACGAAGGGTCTGTAAATGCATCATGCCTATTAGGTATGCCTCTTATTATTGTCTACAAAATTATGCCCTGTACGTAGAGATAAAAACACTTTTAAATATGTTTCACAGGAGGTATATATATATACTTACTTTGTCCACATAATTGATGACTCCCTTATATCTTCAGACCAGATCTACAAGATGCACAATAAGACAAGAAAATGTATCTTCTATGTGAACTTCTGCTGTAAAATCTCTACCAGCATGACTAAAAAAGTTCTTCATGGAAGCCAAACTTTTTTTAAATTGAAAACGATCCTTAAAGGCCCAACTTGCATGTTATGGCAGGGAAGAATGGTTTGATTCGGGTAAAGGGAGGCAACAATCACACAGTGCAGAGTGGTGGCTGTGGTCACTATTCACTGCTTCCATCTGGCCTGACAAGTACCCCCCTTCCTCCAGGTTGAACCGTTCTCTCCTACCAGATGATGAAAGCTCAATCGTAAAGTATAAGCTTGTTTCACAAACAGATCTAGGCACATCAAATTGTTTGTAATCAGTCAGAATTCTAATAAATACAGTGACAGGACTAACCCTTGCACTCCAGTCACCAACACTTAGGAAGTTCTTTGGAAAAGCAGGATTGCGTTGCAGAGAATAAACTGGTCCAATGTGACCTGTGAAGCTAGCGACAATCTTCTCTCCTGGAGTCTTTGCTTTTCTGTTGCATGTTATGATGGTTCCTTGTTCTGTCCCCACCATGAATTTTGTGGGCTGAAAATAAAAATCAGATGCATTCCACAGTGAGTGTGAACTACTTGAGCATATCATTCACATAAAGTGATTTAAATTCTACAATACACACAATTTCCAGCAGGTAGGTAAAGGTCATCCCCTGACATTTTTCAGGTCGTTAAGGATTGAGATATTAGAGATCTCTTTTTTCTTGGGCCAGCTTTATGTTAGGGCAATACCCATCTCCTCTACCTCGCTGCCTTACCTTCCCTAAACCTCTTTTGAGTCATGTACCCATTCCTGCCAGCTGGGTCAACTGGAGGATGTAACCAATGTGCCTCTCAGTTCAGATGCCAGTGCTCTAACTACTCAGCTATCCACTCACCCTCAAGAAAAAGGAACTAAAACTAGTGTCTCAGACAACATTCATTAAGTTAAGCTGCATTCACAAGTTTTAGTAAATGTTGCTGAAAACTGAAGTTTGTGTATCAAGCACAACAATTTTGATGCCATCTTGTGATTGTGATGCAGTCATGTTTATCTTACCCTTCCAGTTTTGTGTCACAGGTATATAGGTATATAGTACATGCTCTGAATTAAATGAGCACTGTACATATATAGTTTTGAAAATCAGTGTAAGCAGTGTGGAGACAATACAGTGGAAACTGTGTGTAATACATTTTACCGAAGCTTCACAATAAGCAAAAGATCATCAGCTGTTTTTTTTTGCATAGTTTTGTTTTCACCAAAGATTGTCATCCTATGGGTAGCAGCCTGAACCTTATCAAGCACAACAATTACAACCTGTTACATGCTCAAAACTCACCATAGTTGATTCATATTCTAGGCAGTAAGCACCTAGTGCATTGCTGAGTTCTTGCTTTTTATCCAGATACATGACTTCTGTGGGCTCTCCAAGCTTGCGAATATCCCACCACAGCACCTGGCCATCTGTTGATGTTGAAAAACATTCTGTACCTGTCTTGGACTGGATCCATATTGTTTTGTATGCAGGGTCTCGATGGCTCTGTTCAATGGGTGTCATTTCCACAGGCTGTGATCCTTTTCGTGTGTCCCAATATGCTATCAGAAAAAAGTCAATAATTTTTGTTACAATATTTAAGGAAATTTTCAGAAAGTAATAAGGTTTCAAAACATGATTTTACAAAGGCATTAACATCATGTTTATGCTATAAGAATGAAAAAGACAGTCCAAGACTAAGTTTTGAATGTATATAGAATGTTATTAGACCATGATTAACATCAGTCATTTTCTCTTCAGAACAACTTATTCACTTAATTGTCACCAAAATTAAGAAAGACCTGTGATTACACTTACCAATCTGACCATTATAACAACCTCCTAGCAGAATATGGGAGTCCTTGGGATTATATTCTAGGCATACAAGTGGAGAAACAGGTTTTAAAGTGATTTCTGGTTTGTTCGGATTTTCTGAAACAACCAAAAGTTTACAGCAATGAATAAATTTCACAGCAAAGCCTTCCTATTACCTAAATGAAGATTAGGGAAAATTTACTTTTGGCATCCTATGTTCTTTAAACAGGCATGAAAAGTTAAAAAAAAGTCACTGTAAATTAACAGCAACTAAACAAACATGAGATGTCAAATGACCTACTCACCTACATCCCATATGTAGGAGTCCATACTTGTTTCAGCACTAGAGCCTTGAAAGTCCAAATTACAATATGCCACTGCCAGTTTGCGGGGACCATCAGGGAACCAGGAAATATGTGTTGCCGTGCGCTTTATTTCATTAGGGTCCCTAATGAAAAAAAGAACCAAAATCTCCATTGACCTTTTTAAGCCTCAGTTCTAAATACTGTATCTTTTTCCATAGGATTGATATTTACAGATTTTTATTTTTTAACAACAGGAAGAATTTTTTAAAGGACCTTGCAGAAAAATGAATTTACCCAAAACATTTTGTCAAAACAGAATATTACAAAATATTTTCAGTAGAAAGAAACTAGGACACCCACCTGAATACATTGATTGTTTTGCCAGAGGGTGCTTCGTCTAGTTCTTCCACCTCTGCATCTTCAAAATATTCTTCATAAATGTCAAGGGCATTGTTCTGTCGAATGCAGTGCTCCATAACCTAAAACAAAAAACACATGAAAAAGTTAACACACAATTTACCACAACAGCCAAACATAAATAAGACAAATTTAATAACTAATGTGATCTTCACTCAGAAAAATTAGGTAAAGCAAAAAGCTAATTAAGAAATTGTACAGAACTTTAATTAGGATCATTTAAGGATACACGTAGTGCCTGTGTGTGCATATTTTTATAACACATTTAGGCAGCCTATAGCTGCTACAGATTCATTATAAAGTAACATACCAGCAGTACCTCTAGATGTCTCTAAATGCATGAGAATACACTTGTTTAAACTAAGGGGGATATAAATTATGGTTTCTTCATAGATGACAGAGTGACTTACACGATAAGTACTTGGGAAGTACTTTTTCCTTTCTACTTGTGATTTTTTTTTTTTTTTTTTAGAACTTACCAGATGTATAGGAGTTTCATATTTTTATGCTTGTACCATCATGGCTGGCGTGATATGCGGTTAGTATAAGCCAAACACCATGCACATAAGTTTAATGAGCTTGTAACTACACCTAGGAGAGGAAACAAAATTGTACTTACGCTACCAAGTGACAGGATGCTCTGCATATAAACTTCATCCTTCTCCACTTTTTTCCTGTAACGTGTCACCTGCTCAAGTTCCTGAGGATTGACATCTTTTGGCCAACCACCTTCAGTGTGATTGATACCCCTAATGCCAGACTCAAACCTCTCTGTATTTACCTGTAAAATAGAAACATGTACGATAATAAGATGTTATTTAAAAAGAAAAAGAATTAAATGGTTCCTTTTATCAAAATTGTACAATAAATGGCCTCCACATTATACACAAAGCACTGAAACAACTGTGCACTGGTCAATTAATGGTCAACACTATTAGTCCAGCATTATTTAAACTCCTGATCATTCTGAAAATCCTGCAATATTTTTAGAAAGACTTTAGATTTTTCAGGAAAACGTCTTTGCTAAAAGTATTTTATGATTAAAGATTCTCTATTTTCATGCATTATAAGATATATATTTTTAAGAGATATACCCGTTTTATTATGTTGTTAGCTGAGCTTAAGTATCCGACTTAAAAGAAAGTTCCAGTGGCAGATGTGAAGGGCAGTGAAAGCAACTATTTCAGATATTAAATGAAGATATAATAAAAGTATTTTCACAGGAATTGACAAAGACCAGATAATTCTGACTGCTGTGTAAAAAATAAATAAGATGATCAGAAAAATAAGCAGGACAAAAACCTCCAAAAAACACATTGTAACTCGATCCATATAAAGGTTACAGTCAGTTTACGAGTCTAGATAAGTATAGCCAATGTAGAGTACAAAACAGGCATGAAAAAATCAACTGCTTTCCTGTTGTGATGACATATTGCTGAATTTTTAACTCTCTGAAGCTAATTATAATAAGGTTGAAGACTCAGCGATCAGAGAATTACAGTTGTACAAGTTTGGATAACACAGTAGTGCAGACTCAGAGAAAATAGCAGGTGGCACTGATCATAGTAAGCAAACTGAAGATGGTAGATGTGTTTATCAAATTTAACAGGGTTATATATTTCAGATGTTGTGCAAAATGTAGTAGGTGTATTGATTTCCATGATTTTCTCAGTGGAAAAGTGTAATCAAGATATATATAGTTGGCTATAGAAGGTAATTACTGTTATTTAATTTTGCAAAATTAGTTCAATGATATGATAAACCCTAATCATTATCAAAAAAAAAAAAAAACATGATTAAGTTTTCTGTATCAGTTATGCTCACCTCATGTTCTGACATTTCTTGAACATTCTGAATTCCAATGTCCACAGGATCTCTGTCTATGAAGTTTGCTATAAGACTAGGGTCAGGCACAATATCCACATGGAGTTCAGCCGGCCGGTCTGAGAAGTTGCATTGCCGACCAAACTCTGACCGCTTTTTTACGTAAACATACACGATCTCCATTTTGCAGTGTTTATTATTTCAGTCTGTCTGTAAATGAAGAACATCTTTATACAATCTGATATTAATATTCCACACAAGTGTACAGCTTTTAAGATTATATCTCATCATAAATTTTGCAGAACACAACCATTCTGCACTTGTATATTAAAACAATGGGAGATGACAGAAAATCGATCGAGGCGAGACATATATATATATAGTTATAGTGAGAGCTAGTGAATATCGAGGCGAGGTATAGGAAGCAAACTATATATATAGCTTTGGGTTACATAACTAAAGATCAGATATTTTAAAATTATTGATTTTAAAATGCATAATACTGTCTCATTTATAAGACGCATCGATTTCATTATCTAAAATTCTTTATAAATGCAGTCTAGATTAATGTCCCCAACAAAGCTTATTATCCATTTAGTTCAATCGGAAAAAATAAGTTAAATAAAGTAAGCTTTCAATGAGCAAGTGTGCTGAAGCACAGCTTATTTTATTGGTTAATGTAAATAAAGCTGTCTGCACTAACCGTATGAGCTACACGAATGTGTTCGTTCTGTCGACGATATACGGAACTGCAAAGATGTACTTGGCGTCGAATGTTACTACTAGCAACGGCAGCATGGCGTCTGCACAGGAAGTTGTAATCGACGGTATTGGTCTACGGTTATAAGTACTGTCACGCATAAAAGAAAAGAAAATCTAATTCTTAAAGAACAAAATGAAATATAAAAGTTAATTATATTATTGCATTATTTTATTAAAAATATTTTTTTTAATTAAAAACATCTCTCGTCTTCACTCTATTTTTGTAGTTGTTGATATAGTTGCATGACGATGTCGAGGGGGTGTGTTGTCGAAACGTAAAGAAACGAAAAGTACAGAAACCATGTCATTGTTTGCAGTTGAGGCAGTACTTCGGAAACTGAGGTAACAAAACTTTTTTATATTGTTGACGGCGATAATTTTTTAAGAAAGCATAAATGATTAGCATTTGAATATGTCAGTGATTGTAATTCGCGCACATGGTTTTGCTATGAAAGATTGTCGGGTGATCGATGCATGAAGTGTGTGCACGAATTAATATCCAATATACGTCCGTGGTGTGTGCACTTTATGTTTGTCTTTTGGATGTCTTAAAAGTATTACATGTCGTTCAAGCTGTAAAACATGTGAAACCATCAGGAACTGTATCGCTTCATAAACAGTGAAAGCTGCAATTAATAGACATTGCATGATTACTTTGTCTTCCAGGAATGTGTCACAAGATGACATCAGTAACATCTGTAACAGCATTGAAGACCTTATGCTCGTACCTGAAAGGTCAAACGAATGTACTATGATGCTAAGGCAGTTATTTGTAATGCTGCAGACATCTGAGTCGAAATTATGGTAATATCACAATTCAACACACAGCTATAAAGCTCACATGCATGCACATTCCACACACATTAGAAAATATTATTGTAAAGTGCCAAGACATTGATGTTCATTACACAATTCATTTATTGTGATCGGGATCAGCCTTCATTCGCGTAATTAGTAAACTTACAAAATGTTCCTCTGTATAAACATGTCTTCATAGAGGAAAAAGTATTGGTTTCCTTATATAAGAGCAAACATTTTCTGTTTTATATAAGTATATGTGTACATGAAGATGCCTGAGATATTTATGAAGTGCAAAAAGGTTTACACTATGGAAATCTGCTACATATTTGTCATTGCATGCTTATATCTTCACTTGAATAACTGTACTATTAACTCACTTGGTAATGGTTTTCTGAAGCTTGCCCAGAGATCTTGTAATGGAAATGCTAAGGTACATTAGCAATCCAGAGGCTGACAAAACAGGAGGGAGGCAGTGCACCTTATGTGGCCTCATCCTTAAGGAAATGCTTGTAGGAGGCGGCGAGGAGACTGCACTGAACTCTGTCATACCAAGTGCAAAAAACCCTCCACATAGCTCTCTTCTCTCTCTATACACTTTGCAGGTACTTACCTTTGACAAGGCTAGTTACTCTGATATTTCACAAATCTGTTAAAATCATTGTAGATTATGAGATGCTGTTAATAATCTGAGGAGGGAGACTTTTGATGAATTGGTCGAATGTTAATCTTTTCTGGCAAACTACTCATCTTGGACTGAGAAGGACTACAGATTTGTCCATCCCTCAATTTAAAAAAAATTTCAATGACCCCAAATTATCCCAACCCACAATTTTCCTAAAGGAAACATTTTCAAAATATTTTATACCTTTAGTAATGTATTGTTGGATACCAAAATAAGCACATGAGTATAAGCAAACATTCTTTATGTTAAGTGTCTTAACTATTGATTATGACATTTGTGTTGCTGGATATGTTAGCTTGAGAAATGCAATAGAAGAATGTTACTTTAACTGTAGTATTTCATGAATAGTCAAGTAATGGGACATAGTTTATATTTGTGATCACTCATCAATGAAATTATAACAAAATGTATAATTTTCTTCAGGGTTCCAAATGTGTGTGTCTTCATGAAGTCCTGCCTGTAACTGTAAGGTCAGTTGCAAATAAGTGTGTTGATATACCTTTTTCACAAACTCCACAAAGTACAGAACTCTGCTGCATGTCTAGTGCTTATAGCTCGGAAACAGGACCACACCACTCCTCTCCTTTGTTTTCTACGCTGGCTTCCCATCTGTTCTCGTATCCAGTACAAACTGTCTGTGCTGTGTTTTAATTTCTTTGCTGACATCTGCCCTGATAATTTCTCTGAACTGCTCTTCCCTTATGTCCCAGCTAGACAACTCCGCTCCTCATCTGATGATCGTCTCCTTACTCTTCTGTCACCAAAACAACAATATTTGGTCACAGGATTTTTAGTTATTGTGCAGCAAAACAATGGAACTCTCTCCCTTTCTATATCCGCCACCTACTCACTATTGAGTCCTTTAAACTTGCGCTGAAAATTCAGCTCTTCCGTAAACATTACTCCTAACAACCTTTCCCATAATGCTAGTCCTTTTTTCATACCCTTCCTTTTGCAATATCATGTTACTCTCAGCTCTTGTTCTTGTTATTTGGTTCCTCTTTGTGTTTTCTATATTTTTATATATATATTCTGATTTTATTCTTCGTTTAGTTTATTCTTTTATAGCTCATATATTATTTGTTGTTTTCCTGTCCCTTGTATGCTGTCCATGTTTTGTTCTTGTTTTTAAGCGCTAAGGGCATACTCCTTAGGAGTGTGAGTATGCGCTTTACAAATTTTGCATTTATTATTATCACATGAGAATAACCAGTTTATAACCATGCAGATTGGGTTTAGAGAGAGTACATATGTGTGTGTGTATGAGAGAGATGTCATGGATGAACAAACCTTCAGATATAGCTTCATCACAAATATAGATATATATATAAAGAGATATGCAAGGAAAAATGTTTATATATATATAAGAGTACTGTTTTCCTCAGAAATATGTTTACTTTACAGGTGGTTGTCCAAGAAGGATTTTGATATCCAGATGAAAGCATTTTCCTTCATTGTGGCTGTTTCATCATTACATGGAATTATCAGTCAAGGTTTGAATCATCTACATAGTCTGCTGTAGTTAGATAAGATAACAGTTGTTCTATAGTACAAATAGTCTGCTGTAGTTAGATAACAGGTGTTCTATAGTACATACCTTTTTGAGTAGATGGGAATGGATGGGGGTTGGTGGTTCTTGGGTAGGTTTGTATGCATGTGCACACATACTAATTATTCATTTTCTTGTGAAAGAATGAAAGGAATGCTCTATAAATTAATGATCTTTCTGCATAAGTACTTACTACTTGGATTCTTTTTTTAAAAAAAACCCATGAATTAGTAACTGTTACTTTATTGTTTAGATTGGTCAGTATTGATATGCAAATATGTCTGAGATTGTTGCATGAAGAATCTGTGGAATATTTTGCAGATATAGTAAGTGAGACATCAGAACAGCTGTGCAACTGGCTCATGAATGCCAGTGTGTTTCAGTCTCCAAATCCTTATACCCTTAATCCTTTTCGCAAAGATGCATCCAGCCAGGTTACAGAAATAGATGGCACACCATGCAGGAATGTGTTTACTATCCTCAATGTAGGTGAGATTGTTTTAATGTACATATACTGGATTATTTACTTGAAGGCATGATTAACACAAATTATGTTTATATATATAATGTATAAGCCACTAATTCAGTAGGTACCCGGCTTCCTTTTTCAGTGATATACACCATTCATAAAATGCAACAAACATACTTTCTCGCCATAACAATCATTACATGGTCATTTAAACCAAATGATAACAGTGCATTTCTTATAACAGAATCTTCAAAAGATTGTGTGGACTAATGTTTCATTTTTTATTTATGCAGCATCACCACAACTCTTTTACACATATTTCTGTTCAAACAGGTCAGTACTACACTGATGATCAGTTCATGAACATCTACAGTTTCTCCTTGCTTTATAAGTGGCTCTATCACTGCACACACTCAAGTCTTAAAAGTGATGACAAGTCTGCCCTAGGTGAAGATGCCACAACCAGAAGATTGCAAGGGGTGTCTCGAGTGTTGCAGTCACTGGTGTCTCGCTCTGTAGATTACTGCTTCAGGGTTATGGATCAGTGTGAGAGAAGTAAGGAGTAAAACAATGTCAAAACTGTACAAACCAAATGAATGATGGGCATAATTCTGTCATATTTCTTTTGAAACTTGGTTGTTTTTTTTTTTTTCAACATGTTTTTGCCTGTTTGTTGGTCACTTAAAAAGTGGGCTATTGCATGTTAGATAAATGTTCTTAGTTTTTGGAATTCAAGTTGATTTTGAGCTATAATATATTTGCATTTTAAAGAAAGTCTTGTTTTGCATGGATTTGACAAACTTAAAGGGTCCTTTTTTTTATTGACTGGAACTAAGCACATCTGATAGAAGAAAATCACTTTTCCGTTCTGTCAAAAAGAGTTATTTCCTTTTGAAGATAATAGTGAAGGTGTTAAATCAGCCTTTCAATAAGCAACACAAATATTTCTGCAAAAACTTCATACTAGGTTTAAAACATTAATGATCAACGTATTTTTTTTAAATGTATAATTACTCATTGAGCTCTTTCAGTATGATGATAATCTTCTTTGTACAGAGGCAAAAGTATCTTCAGATGGGGAACTACAGTTAGCGGTGAGTTACAAGATAGCTATCCTTTGTGAGAATGCAGCTTTAGAATAACCTTTATGTGTAACTAGCTCCTATGAAGTGAAGATAACTGTAAATGCCACAGAGATAAGTTGGAACTTCTGAAGAACAGTTTATGTTTGTTGCTGTCAGTGTCTAATGGAGGTTGTTGTAATCCTGGACCTTGTATGCAAGCTTGATGTGGGACACTTGCCACGAGTTCATCAGGAAATGCGACGTCTTTATACGCGCTTGATGTCTGATCTGGTTAACATTCCTACAGTACTAAGGATTCTTCAGTTTTTCATTAATCACAGTGAGCTTAATTTTCATACTCTTTCTCTGTTATATCAGGGTTTTTGCTCTGCTTAAGTCTTTCCATTTTCTTTCCTCTCTGGGCTTATAGCCAATAAAATAAAATGAGATGTAAACTGTGTACTAAATTATATGATCTGTGCACAAAAATCTCCTCTTTCTCTTGTACAGATGCATGAATCCTGTAGATTGTTTGAATTGTTGTTCAGCAAGATGTCATTGTTTTCACAGTCCAACATGTTTATGACTATAGTTTAGATCCATATCAGTTATTTCATCTGCAAGAATAAATTAATCAATACTTCGAGAGCATCTTGACCTTAGATCAGATAGCCTGTAATGATTGATGATTAAGTAATAGGATCATCATATTTATCACTTGCATTTTTATTCTTTATGTATAGAAGCTAGAAGTTGACTGTTGCTTCTGTTGTATTTTAATAAAATGTCTATTTAACTGTATTTATGAGAGAGAGTTAAAGTATAAGTTTAACATTTTTTTTCTGCAGGTGCTTCTGTGGTACACGACCCACAAGAAATTTACAACCACTTTTTTAATTCATTGCTGCCTGATCATTTTGGGAACCCTGGTCTGGCATTTGACACAGTTGTTTTCCTTGTAAACAATTTAGCGACAATCTGCTACAACACCAACATCTTCAGTCGCTTTTTCCCCTCCATCCTAAAGGTAGAGAGACTGTGCAATCTGTGTACATCACTGGAAGCTTAAGTAGAAAGCAACTCAGAATGTGTGTGTTAATATGAGTGGCTTCTGACACAAGGTCTGTCTGTATACTGCAGGTCCTAGCCTGGCACCCACAGACATTTTTGAAGGAGTTTGTGAGTCTTCTGCCTGCCATGATGTATCCAGTCACAGCTTTGGAGGTAAACTATAAAGTACCTGCTGTTACACACGCAGCACTTCTGAGTTTTGACATGGGTTAGAAAAAGAGGGCTAAGTAGTCCTCATTATGGACCGTAGGACTTTCTTTGGGAAAAGTGTACATTAGTTGGGTGGGTTTTTTTATTATTGCTTTCAAAAATGCATAATGTTTTTAATGACTGTGATATATGCTTACTGTTTAAGAAGATGGTTAATTAAAGGTTCAGTGTTTTTCTTTCAATGGACATGATGATGAGCATGCATTCCTCAGTATCTGGCTGTCTTCTAGTTATTCATGCAGCCTCGCCGTTCTAGTTATTCATGCAGCCTCACCGTCATGCTGTCCATACAAAAAGTGATGTCCCTTCACCTAGACTGCTCTGCCATTTTGTCTTATCCATGGATCTACAGCAACTTTTGGTGTCTCCCGTTGAGCTGTGATTTTTGTTGCACCACTTACCTCAGTTCCAGATTGTTCTTTTGTGCCTGTATCTGCCAACGGTTTTTACAGCTTATTTGTTGTCTTAGCCATTTTGTGTGAAGATTTTACCTTTACAGGATTTTCTCCATTTTGGTGCAAATTCAATTTTGTTTCTGATCCATGAACTCTGCAATCACCACCTTTTCTAATCTAGGGGCCATGTGCTTCCCTGCTACATATTTTGTCGACTAGGTTTTTAATCTGTGTGAGAGAATGTGTAAATGACATCGGCCCAGTTCTTTTGTGCCATTTTACCATGTATTCTGTTGCATCCATCAATGCTTCTGTGGTGCCAGGAATTGACAGAAATATGCCTCCTTTGACAAAACACAACTTCAGACCAAGAGTTTAACTTTTCTTCACCTTGCTTTAACTGTGTGATCTTGTTTCTATACTTTATGCTGTTGTTGTCTTTGTATAATTGTTGTTATATTTGATCTATTGATGTTTACTGTTTATTTTTACTCCATCTTTGTATATTTGTGCATGCTAGGCTTTTGCAATGCACACTGAACATATTTGAAAAGTGGAGAAATGTGCTATAAAATATTATTATTTGAACTGAAAACAAAGCTAAAAGTGCTATGTTGTATATTTCAGACAGAAAATAATTTTGTGGTTGTTTCTATGCAAGTATGTGCAGCAGAGGTTGACTGCCTGTCATGTATTGTCAGCCATGTTTGTTTTACCCAGGTGTTCCACACACTCTTGGATTTGCCATGTGTGACAGCTGCTTTAGAGGTAATGGAGAAAGCAAAGAAATCAGAGGCACCCATCACCCAGGGAGCCAATGTTGAACCTGTAAGTTCCATTGAGGCCTTTCATACGCCTGCACGATACAGACCTTTGTTCAGTTTCATCACCCGCAGTGAGAGTGGCCAGGGGGACACCATCAACAAGTAAATATTTTTTTCATACTTCACCTGTTCTGTTTTTATTTTAGCAGCACCAAAGTGGCATTTTAATAGTAATTCTGCCTGTACAGACATTTTATAGGAGATTCTCCTTTAATTAATTATTATTCTGTCACAGAGTTTAAAAACATGCTTTTCCTTCATTAACTAGAACTTAGAATCATTTCAGAGGGTCACTTGGCGAAAGACTTAAATACTGGTGTGGTTGCAGGTTTTCAATTGACTGGTACAAATTAACAAAACGCTGATGAAGTGTGACTATTAACAGGTTGTCTAGTCTTCACAAAGTGCTGGAAGATATGCGGAGTAGTGCTAGAGTTGTTTACTGCTCCCAGACTATTCCCCTGCTTCTCAAGTAAGTTAGCAAGCTTCTCACTTTAAATGACTTGTACATTGTTCTGCTGTACATTATTCTTCAAATCTTCAGTACAACGTAACTAATTATAGAAATACAGAACTGCTATTATTTTCATATTTTGGGTGTATTTTGTATGATACGGGCAACATGATACCTTATCATATGTCACGTACCATCATATACATTTTTATACCTTGATGTCTTGGACAGGGTATGGTTTGATGTGGTGCTGGAAGATGCTGAGGAAGACTTTGCTGGTCAGTTGTTGCCTGTAATGTTGGAAAGATCAGGGTTGCTGTTTGACCTTCCTGACTTCAAGGCTGATGTTATAATGTACGTCTGTTTCATTGCAGCACTGTCAAAAATGGTAATCTTTTAATGCACATTATCAGCTTCACAAACCTGGTTTTTTAACTTTTTACAAGTTATTTTACAGTTAACAGTTACAGTTTAGCAACATAAATTCACATTTTGTGAGTTTTTGCATCATTGATGGTTTTGATAACAGGCTCTTAGGTGAGAAGTTGCTGTTGCTGTTGAAAAAGTTCCCAGCAGTCTTGATGAACCAGGCCACAGATGTCATGGAATTTATCTACATTACTAGCAACATATATGGACGTCAGGACTTCTATGGCAACCTGGTATTTTATCAACTCTTTTTCACTTATGAGTGCTTGGCAAATAAGTTTGTTTTGTTTATGATTTTCACAGCTCAAGCTCTTATGATTATTGTCTTTAGGCTTAATAACAGTTATTATTTTTTTTCAGGTTTATGCTGTTGGTGAATACTCCTCTCCAATGCATGCACCAAACTGTAGTCCAGAGCTGGTGGCTCAATACTTTGATGCTCTTGAGGTGGTAACCTATGAGATAATTGGCAAAGTGCTATTAGAAGAAGAAGGAGTCAGCCCCAAGATTCTTTGCCATCTCATGTCTGCTATGGCCAAGGTGAGTTCAGCTGGCAAACAAAGAGTGCAGAATGCAATGACATTGGTATCTTCATTCCATCTTGATGCTTGATGGCGGAGCCTTTATAGTAATCCAGGCTGATTTTGTAGCTGTCCACTAGGTGCCAGGACCTGATCCCACGGGCCATCCTTTGTTTGACCAAGGTGGCCAAGCAGCACTACACACTCACACAAGATTCTCTGGCACAGGAAGCGCTGGTGTCATGTGCACAGGAGCATATCAATCTTCTTCAAAACCCAAAGTATGTTGATGATCCTTATATAGTCTGGAGAACAGATAATAATAATAAAAGAATTTGTATAGTGCATTTCCCTAAGCGGAGGCGAACTCAAAGCATTTCACAGAGACCAGGGGCAGCAGGGAAAGATACCATGTGATGTAGATGTCACAATCAAATACAAACAACATAAACATACAAGAACATGAAGGAATGCAGAGATATGAGGAGGGGGTTGAGAACAGACAACAGGATGGAGGAGTTATAGTAGGTGTTTCTGAAAGAGAGGTTATAAGTCCAGGTCGGAAGGCAGAGAAACAGAGGCAGGCTATTCCAAATACTGTGGCCTGAGAAGGAGAAAGAAGATCACTTTGTACATAATAAATATATTTTATATGAGATGCAGAAGGGAAACGCATAGCAAAAATGTGAAATTTTCCACCAGAGGTTATCTATTTTGTACTCTTTGCTGTCAATCATATAGAGGTGGTAACTGTCTTAAGAGTTATGCCAGCAGACTTACGGACATTTACTGTTAACATCCACTTCTAAGTGACTTAATTATCTCCAGAAAATGTAATCTTAGTGCTTGGCTTACTAAGTCTTAGTACATCTTCTCTGTGACAGAATACTGCTAAAACAGGTTTAACTGATTAGTATTTGTATCAAATGAAACAGTATTTGGACACCGATTTCACTGTAGCACACTTTACAGGTCACGCTTTAAAAGAATAGCTGGAAAGAATATAATCAAATAACTGAAATTATCTTGTTGTGATTTTTTTTTTAAAACATTTGCATTATGAGAGATTCTATCTCTACACTTCTCTTTGATTGGCATTTTTTCATTTATGTACAAATTTAACTTTCTAAATCTTACAGTTTTGCAGTTGCTATTCTAAGTCCATCACCAGAAATTTACACTGGAAGGTAAGTAATCTTATTTTCTTTGATGGGAGGTTGACATATAAAAACAACAGAAATAATTGGCTTTTTTAGCCTGTGGAAATCATAATACTGTGATCAAAGAGAGAAGAACTTTAAGGAAAATGTCTTCAAAACAAAGAATTTACGCAAAGTTAAAGACTGAGCAAATGGGATGTTGTATAAAGTCAAGCTGGAATATGAAGAACTGGATGGGGAAATGTTCACTTCAAGTACATGTACATTTTTTCAGATGGCATCGAGATAAATTTTCTCTGCCTATGATAGTGCGTGGAATGCACAGAATTATGGTCATGTCCTCTTCTCAGAGAGGATAGTAGCTGGAGACATTTGGTAATGGTGCTGAAGGAAGAAAATAGTCAAAAGACACTGGTTGTGTGTGAGAGAGAGATGAGGACAGGGCAGTCTTTTCCAAACTGGTCAGTTACATTGTAATGTAAATAGTGATTACTATGAATGAATGTTATAGAGTGGAATGTAGTCTTGTGGACTGAAAGGTTTGGTGAGACAATAAAGATCTTTGTTACACGCTCTTGTGCTGAGATTTGTTCTACAGTCCTTGTACTCCTGCTGTAAGGAATTTGCTAATACCAGTTATGAGATGATTTTTAAATACAGTGTAGCAGTATGATGTAGCCATAAAAGGACAAATCCTTTTGTCACTTGAAAATGGACATTTACAAAAAAAAAAGTCTGATGCTAGTGACTATGTATACCAACAAGTAACACATCATTTGATCAGTTTTAGTTAGTCCTTCGTTCACTCTTTAAGTATCGGCAGTGTCATTATTTTCGTTTTTCCAACAGGATGAGTGTGAGGGTGATTTTGTCAAGAGTTAATAGCATCACTGTAGTGCCTGCATGTCCTTCATAAAAAACTACACCTGGACACCCACTAGAGACGTACACCTAAACATGCACATGCACGAGCATACACTCACAAACGTATACATATAATGCACCCATGCGTGTGCGCGCTTGCTGTCGCATGAATCTGCATGATGCAAGCTGTCTTTTACCCTTAACAAACGCTAGGGTTCTAGATAGCCTAAAAATAACAGCGCGGAGGCAGAGCTAAGGTGAGCGTTGGGGCAGGCTTGCCTGCTTGAAGGTGAAAGACAAGGGAGGCTCGCGCAGTACCTGTTTCAAGTGTCAGGCCTTAGCATAAGGCAGTGAAAACGGCCGCTCTGCCGACGATATGCTTGCAGTTCCGTGGTTGATTGGCTGGGCTCTCAAGCCCTACATTCAAATTAACGACCAGGCAGATGCTACGAAGTCGGAGAAGAGACTCTCTGCTGCTGTTGCCAAGGCCCAGTTATCTTCCCTTGTTGTAGATAGCGGCTCCAATCCGACACCAGGAGGCAGCTCAGCATCTGATGAGCCTGCCCCACAAGAAAAACTCATACAGGCAACAGTTGTCTCAAAAACTGCCGCAGTCAAATCTACTCACTCAGCAACAGCAGGACCGAGTAGGATCCCACAGATCGTGAAGCCACAACAGTCAGAAAGCCCACCGGAGTCGGGTTACACCACTAAGGTCAGCACGTACAGCATCACGCTGAAAATGAGCAGTGAGTGGGCTCAGCAGCAGATCGAGCAGTTTCGCTTCACCTTCGAGGAGGCTGACCACGACAAGAGCGGATGGCTGTCCTTTGCCGAGGTCCTCAACGTCCTGGAAAAGGCTGGCTTCAAAGGCACGCCAGAAGAGGCAAAGGTAAGATGAAGTTCTTGTCTTGCTGGCGGACTGGGCTAAGTGTTTAACTAGTGAGTACTCTGTTTGGCAGGAGAGACAGAAGCAGACCGCATGTCCACACTGAATGCAAACCCACATTACACGAGCAAGAAACTTAAAAAAAAAATGCATCCTCTGCTTTAATTCTGTTTCGCTTTTAAAAGCGATAACTCTTTCAGAGACCTTGACATAGGGGGCGGTAACTTTCACATTTCACCCCTTAGGGTGCCTTGGCAACACTCTGCTGCTTGTTTCGAAAAACTGTCTGGATATATTTCATGCTTGAAATTAAAAATGTTTTAGTGAACAATGTGTAATAGGTGCTTGAAATAGAATCAGAAGGCGTTTAATCAATGAATGAATCAGATAAAACGGTCTTCGTTAAGAAACAGTCTGACAATCATTTAACAACTCGACTGTAGTCGATTATTCAAATGGCTCCTGCACTGTAGGTATAAAGTGCACGTGACTATGATGCTGCAATATAGATGCAGTGGCGGATAAGAATCAGTTTGGAATGAAAACTGCCATAGCACAGAAATGCAAAACACGATCAGCGAAGCTTGACAACACGCCGACACGCACCTAAATTGGCACGCGCACAAACAAACATCAGAATGCACAAGGTTCAAGAACGATTGACTTGCAGGACCCAAGAAGATCGGCTTGCAAGCTTGCCATCTGCTGAGAGATTCTTTGACGATGTCGTCATACTGCAATAACCTGAAAGCCGTTGATATACCATCCATCCTTGCCAGCGTTACTCCTGCCAGTACAAACCGTGTACCTGGCGTCACTGCCATCATTCTGTTATTCTTAAGTACATGACAGGAAAACCCACAGGAAAAGCGGGTTTGCCTCCAAACAGCAGGAAAAGGTTGGGAAACCGGCTGAGGCCACACGATATCATCGAGCCAAAGCTCCTTTCCTTGCCGTGTTCTTCAGATACTGAATGTTCGTCACCACCCCCTCCCTACACCTCGTCTCTCTTTCTCACTCTGATGAGTGGAGAGCTAGCCACAGACTTAGATCATTAGAAGTCTGTGGAGCTAGCTATCTGGCACGGCGATTTTGGCAGCGTGTGTGCATTCTCAGGAGGCGGCAACTGAGGGCCGACAGTTTCCAACCCCTTCACACACACACACAGAGTAATGCTATTCATGGCTGCAGAACTAACAGCCGGTAGCACATCTCACGTGAAGGTCGCCACGTTCACACACCTCACGGAACTCTTGAAGCAAAAACTGCCGTGAGAGTGCACACCTATGTGAGGTGCACCTGGCTATAAAAGCGATCAGATTAAAAAAAAAAGAGCTGTCTGGTTTGATTAATCACTGTCGCTATGCATGTGCCAGTACTTGTTTCCTCGTGTTTCCAGTATTTTGCAGATACTGGTTTTTATGTCAGTTGAAGATCAACATAGAGATGTAGATATTATAATTAAAGTTTCAGCACAAGAAAGGTGACTGAATGTTTTTAAAGAAAATAATACGTCAGCCTATTTCAGATGTCAAATTGCATCTCGTGTGTGGGTGTGTATGTGTGAAAGAGAGAGAGTAAAATCTTTGTGTTTCTAGTTCTTTTTTTTAAATATTTGTAATATTCTAACATCAATATTTAAATGAAACATTTGTCATCCGTCAACATTTGTAGGCTTTACACAATACATAAGAGATCAACATTTGCATAACTTTCCCACTACTTTTCCCATGTACTTTCAGAAAATCTTTGGTCACTTTGACCTTAACCAGGATGAGAAAATCACGCGCGATGAGTTTGTTGTGGCCATGAACAACCTGCCTCGCATTACTATTAAGTAAGTAACCTCGAATTTAATCCTTTTCCTTGAAAGAAAATGTGACAGAGACTACATAATTCCTTTGATTCACTGAATGCTGTAAGCATTCCTTTTACGTATTGTCACATAGAATGTTACTGCACTTTGTTGATGTTACTGCTTGTTCGTCATTGTCCTCTTCCTCTTCCATTCCTCATTCATCGTCTTTGTTGTTATCCTCTTCATCAATAATAACCGGACAGAACATCCACGTATAGTACACGAAACTAAGCGGCTTTGTGAAATAACTGAATCCAGACAACCTATACGACGCCCTTCTTTCAACAGGGAATTTGTTCTTCGAAAAGTCTTCAAAGCACTGGACAAAGACGGGAGTGGCACACTGTCGAGAACGGAGATCGAAGACGCTACCAAAAAGGAGAAGGGTCTGGATATCTCGGCTGACAAGATTGCGGAGCTGCTAATCGTACTGTCCAAAGACACGAGGTACGTTCTACTTAATCCCCTTGTACGGTCTTGAACACTCTAGTACATTCTATCCCTTGCATAACTATAATATACACGGCCCCACCCGCCCTACTTTGCCACAAGGGTTTCTGCGCGACTGACATGCAGGGGCTGAGCTTTCAGTCGCATTTATGGTTTAGTTTTTGACAAAGATTTGACATAGCCACGTAGTACAGCAAACTGAGCTGCTTAAAAACTTACTTTAGCAACATCTAAGTGACAACGGCTTCGACAAATAAACATCCTGTTGCTGTGGATATAAAAGTATGCGAATGCCCTCTTGTTCGCGTGTAAATGCGTCTGTGTACGCATATGGGTGCGCACATATGGGTTTTATGAGATAAAGTTTAGCAGGGACATTATATACTTAATTCTTTTGTATAGCCTGATTATTATTTGAATTCCGACTTAGGTACTGGCTTGGCGTAAAAGAAACATGCCCCCCCCCCCATCCCTTTGCAGAGAATGATCACTTGTTATAATGGAAAGCTTCACGATTTAGTCACACGACTGTACTGACAGTTTATACCAGCTACACAGCACATCGCTAAATTGCGTACATTTTATGAACATCTTCAGTTGATGTTAGCAATCCAGCTAGTGCGCCCATCCCTTTCTTGACATGCTTCATTGTAAAGGTATGACAGCTGCTCGACGTTCTGTGAACTTCTCTCTGCCTCGTCTCCAGGGATGACCATGTGGACTACGAGGAGTTCCTGCGGGTGTTCGGCGTGCAGTCTACTGCCACCGTCATGCACGGCATCTTCCAGAAGCTGGACGTTGACAAGAGCGGTTTCCTGACTAAAGACGAGATCCTGCGCGCCGTGGAAGCGGAGTCGGAGCTGCGGATGCGAGCAGACAAGATTGCCGACCTGCTGATCTATTGGTGCAAGGACAAGGATAAGAAAATCGACTACAACGAGTTCGTGCAGGTCTGGCTCAAGCAGAAATAAAAATCCAAAGATATCTTTCCATGCCAAAGGTTGGGGACGTTTCGCCGCGTCGTGCTCTGATATAAAGTTGGGGCCATACACGAGTGATTTTTTTTTGTCTAGAGTTAACAAGGTGACAGAAAGTTAAACATACAAGAAGTACAAAAAACCAAATGATTATTATGGATCACTATTAACTTGTTCAGGGTAGTCGGGAAACGATGAAAATCTATGCAGTATAGTCACTATTGATGGTAATGTCTTTAACTAAATTATGCTTTTGTCGAAAACATCTGATTGGCCTTTTTTTTAAATGAGAGGAAGCATAGACAGGAATGGACACCCATAATTTGTGGCTGCACTGTATCAGTGGCTTAGGAAGATGTTAAGCATTTTTTTTTTTTTGGGGGGGGGCTCCATTCTGACGTTCACATTCTTGTCCCCTTAGTATCTTATTTTGAGTTGGCGGCTGCTGCCCTGGTTCCTACGCCACTGTCTTCTTCCGGGTATCTGTCAGCATACAAATCCCAGTAGTCTAGTTACTTCAGTGCATTGAAGCAGACGACAAACGTCGGTCTGTCGGAGCAAGAGTGACTTTTTTCGTTGTATTTAAAAAAAAAGTAGAACGTATCTGCTTTCATTTGAAGTCATATTTATTGTTATCTGTTGAATAGAAATATTAAATGATATACACACTAATTTTCAGTCCGCATGGACCTTATTGTGTGTCTGTACCCCGTGGAAAGTTGAACACGGACTGTGAGTCGCTGTTGTCTGCATCCTCAATCTGGTCAAACCCTCTTCCGGAAATAACTGTTACTTCCCTTGGTCTGTGGAACACCCTTTACATTCCTAAACCCACTCTCTTAACGCAGTAATTACTTTTGTATCTAGTTCCCTGAACTTTTAAAAAACAAAATTTGCGACAAGGTTATTTTTCCACAAATCAGAATGTGTATACTCGGTATTTTTATTGCTGTCTAGTATCTCAAACGGGAATAAAATGGTACAATATCTGACACTAACTGATCGGTATCTCTAAATACTTCAAGATGCAACAGAACAACGATCAACGTGTCGTAAACATGTTGTAAAAATACATGTCTCTCGATCACAAATAGATTTTCATCTTTTCTCTTTAATTTATGAGAAAAACTTTTACATAGCTCGCATGTTGATGATCTCCCCTGTCTAGCACGTTGGCAGGTGAGTGGAGGTGAGCATCGCCTCCGCTCTGCTTTGTGCAGACTGCTATGGTGGACGTATGTTACCTGTTGTGTAATGTGTAAGTCAAGTGACGTAGCTGGTAATTTGTGTTACTATCATTTCTATCTACTTAAAAAACAAAACTATGTATCAAAAATAATAAAACAAAAGTTTTTTATAGCCTTTAAAATTGTACATTTCTTTATGTGTGGTACATAAAGCCTTTTCTGCCTTTGTAATCTTGATTTTGTGTGTGAGTGTGTCTTGTGTGGTCAGTGCAAAAGAGAAGAAATATGAAAAAAACCTATTTCGAAGTCTCTCTCTCTGCCAGGCCGTCAAAGTCTTTGGCGTCCAAATATGTTTTTTTGCCTCAAACATCGAGCTTTTGCTTATCTGAAGGATGGACAGGTCGAATGCATCTCCACCAAGTCGAAAATGAGAACGTTCTTTTCTCATCGCTGTCCTTGTACAATCTGTAATTTATCTGCTTGCAGTTTGTGCTCGTGCGTTTCGCCTGCAGTCCAGCTAGCGCCTTGTAATAATAGTGTGAATTCTGTAGCCGATACCCCACAATCAAGGAAAGCCCAAAGCGTTTTACAAATCAACAGGATACAATAATAACTGCCAGGGGCACAAAATTCTCAGTTCTGAAACCAAGAAAGAGTTATGAAGAAAATCCGTGGAGCAAGAGACAAACACTTTTTGTCGGGAGGGCAGTCCACGTCCTGTTAAAACACAGATCCACACCCATAATAATTATAGTGGATATAGCGACGTAATATAATGGCGATAGATGAGAAAATGTGAAGAGTACAGATTATGTAGATCAAAAACAAAAGAAACAGTTATAATTGCAGAAACTGAGACAATAAGGCGAAAAAGCCCAGACAGGATGGCGCAAACCGACATTTTCACAGGCAGCAGAGGCCGTTATAGTGACCTACAGAAGGAAACAACTGATCAAAAGGTTAATGGCGCAAAGAGCAAGGCAGCAGGACACACCTAATTCAATTATGTAGTTTCAGGGACGAGACCAAAAACAACAACAAAACCTGCAAGCAGTGCATTACTCACGCCAGCGTGTACTGTAGAAATTGCGCAGTTTGCGTGACTAGCGGCCACAAGCTCGAGAATTCCCCATGCATCGCCACGTCACCATTGGACAGAAAGTTCTTTTGAATATTTATTAGCGTGTTTGCGACACTCGCGTTGTCTGCGCGTGCTTTCTCGAGTCGCCGCGAACTTTCCACTGGCAGCACGCGCTTTGTCGGGGTCATGACACCGGCCTTTGGTGCCAATAAGTACATTCTTCCAGAAACACCGAGATTATTCAGTGCGATGGCTAGAGATGTCAGCGTGATGCCAGTTTGAATATTGTTGTTTATTGTATCATTGGCGTTAATTTTATTTAATGCCAAAATTCATAGAGCCGGACGCACAACCAAACACGCCCACATACACAGGAAGACAGAAAGTGCAATACATGCACTTTTATTGACAAGAAACATCAAACACCTGCACTTGTTGTCTCTTTGAAGAACTGTAACATTATAGTGGATGAAAACATGCACTTTTATTGACAAGAAACATCAAACACCTGCACTCGTTGTCTCTTTGAAGAACTGTAGCATTATAATGGATGAGGATTTTGCCGAAAATCCCAGCAGTCTACATTTTGTTTTCCTTTTACAGCAAAAAGGAAGAACAGCCAGCCACCCGCCTCATTCTCTCCCCTAGTAATATTGTTTGTTTTTTACCCCTCTCTCTCTCACACACATTATCTAGTGATCTCTTACAGGTTTCATTAGTTCAGCAAGTCATGTATCTTACAATTTTTATAATAACGTGGAAAGTTCATTATAAGGTCTATAATTACATAAAAAAAACCAACTAACGAGTTCTGCATATCTCATTATTCCAGATGAAAACTAGATAATATACTAACATTGCGCACGATTTACCAAAGTGTGACACCAACATCTAATGTGCATCAATCTGTGTAAAAAATAGACAATTTCCCCTATTTCCAACAGAAACGGCTTTTAAAGAAGTCCTGAAATAAGCACAAACTCGCGAGCACACACACACACGCATCTTTATTCATTCACACCGATAAAAGGTTCTGTCTGCGGTTCAAGTCCCCGATAGAAGACAGTTAATGCCTTTTTATTTGCTTCATTTCGATGGTGCGAATCATTTTTGTCTGCACTGTTGTTTTAATTCTCTCTCTCTCCACATTCATCTTATCAGAACTAGAACATTTAATTCTACCTTCTTCTAATGTTTATGAAGTAGCAGTCTAAACAACGACTGACTTACAATCTTACGTATGTATACAAGCTTTACTAACAAGACTCCTCTCCGTGTATCCCGTTATTAGTGTGCTTTAATCACAAGACATTCTAGAACAATACAGATGATAGGAGGTGTCCATGAGTAATGTGTTGAGGCTATTTTTAGCAAGCTTTGTAGAGGCCCAGACAATTCGTGAACGCGAACTGCGCAGTTGTTTACATCGTGCGACCTTGACACGGCGTGGCCTGCTCTTGACTGTTTACAAAGTGCGAAAGAGAGCATCGACTAAATTTAATACGCCAGAATGTTCGTCGGCTTCCTGGAACGTTTGTGAATCGCCAGTCCAGCCCCTATATAAGCCGGCGAGCTTGCCACTCCAGCCAGACAAATCGAAACGATACGACTACCTAGCAGAAAGAAATTTCTGTTACAACAAGACAGCAAACCTCTTGCATCTTCAGAAACGTTTTACAATGGCAAAAGCGCCAGCAATAGGAATTGACTTGGGCACCACCTACTCGTGTGTAGGTGTGTTCCGACACGGACAGGTAGAGATCATCGCCAACGATCAGGGCCAGAGAACTACTCCCAGCTATGTGGCCTTCACCGACACGGAGAGGCTGGTGGGAGATGCGGCGAAAAACCAGGCAGCCATGAACCCCGAAAACACAGTCTTTGACGCCAAGCGACTGATCGGCAGGCGTTTTGACGACAGCAGCGTGCAGGCGGACATGAAGCATTGGCCCTTCAAGGTGGTCAACGACGGCGGCAAACCCAAGATACAGGTGCAATACAAGGGCGAGACCAAGACTTTTGCACCAGAAGAGATCAGCTCCATGGTGTTGGTCAAGATGAAAGAGACGGCTGAGGCGTATCTGGGTCAGCGTGTCAAGGACGCTGTCATCACCGTGCCTGCCTACTTCAACGACTCCCAGCGACAAGCCACAAAGGATGCGGGAGTCATCGCCGGCCTGAACGTCTTGCGCATCATCAATGAACCCACAGCCGCCGCGCTGGCCTACGGACTGGATAAGAACGCGAAAGGAGAAAAGAACGTTCTCATTTTCGACCTGGGTGGCGGCACCTTCGACGTGTCCATCCTGCAGATCAGCGAGGGCTCGATGTTCGAGGTAAAATCTACATCAGGAGACACGCATCTGGGTGGCGAAGACTTTGACGGCCGCATGGTGCAGCATTTCTGTCAGGAGTTTCAGCGCAAGTACAAGAAGGACATCAGCAAGAACGCACGTGCAATTAGACGGTTGCTGACGGCGTGTGAGCGCGCTAAGCGTACGCTGTCTAGCAGTGCCGAGGCCAGCATAGAGATCGACTCCTTGTACGAGGGCATCGACTTTTACGCGCGTATCACCCGCGCACGCTTCGAAGAACTGTGTGCCGACCTGTTCCGTAAGACCCTGGAGCCAGTGGAGCAGGCACTGCGCGATGCCAAGCTGGACAAACGACAGATCCACGAAGTGGTGCTGGTGGGCGGCTCCACGCGTATTCCACGCATTCAGAAGATGCTGTCGGAGTTCATGGGCGGCAAAGAACTGAACAAATCCATTCATCCCGACGAGGCTGTTGCATACGGAGCGGCCGTGCAGGCGGCGGTGTTGAGTGGCGACACGAGCGACTCCATCCGCGATGTGCTGCTGGTGGACGTGGCGCCCTTGTCGCTTGGCATCGAGACGGCTGGCGGCGTCATGACCAAGCTGGTGGAGCGGAACACTACAATTCCAAACAAGACATCGCAGATCTTCACCACCTACGCCGACAACCAGCCGGCTGTCACCATCCAGGTGTACGAAGGTGAGCGTGCCATGACAAAAGACAACAACCTGCTGGGTAAATTCGAACTGACGGGCATCCCTCCCGCCCCTCGAGGTGTTCCTCAGATCGAGGTGACTTTCGACATCGACGCCAACGGCATCATGACTGTGACAGCCCAGGATAAGAGCACGGGCAAGTCATCCAACATCACCATCAAAAATGAGAAAGGGCGACTTAGCAAGGAGGACATCGACCGCATGGTCAATGATGCCGAGCGGTTCCGGGAGGAGGACGAGAAGCAGCGGCAGCGGGTGGAGGCGCGCAACCGACTGGAGTCGTACTTGTTCAACGTGCGCCAGGCCGTTGGTGATGCGGGCGACAAACTGAGCAGCGCCGACAAAGACACTGTCAACAAGGCGTGCGATGACGCTCTTCACTGGCTAGACAACAACTCTCTGGCAGAGAAAGACGAGTTTGAGGACAAGTTGAAAGAAGTGCAGAAAGTGTGCTCACCTGTGATGGCCAGGATGCACGGAGCCGGTCAGGGTGGAGCTGGTCAGCCTGGAGCTGGTCAGGGTTATTCTACCGGTGGCGGTGGCCATGCTGGAGGACCAACTGTAGAAGAAGTGGACTGAACGATGAGTTAGTGTTTTATATGCTTATTTGGATTGCCAGTATGCACGGCATTGCTGAGTTCTTACCTTCCTTTCTTTTTAGTAGTCGACAAGCAAGTTTTTCATTAACATAGCAATTTTCTCTAGCGACTGTTTCTAACGATCTACATTAACGTGAAAAGTTGTACATAAACATTTCAAATTGCGCTGAACTTTCAAAGCAAAACTGCTGACTTCTTTTGTTTTAAGTTAAATGTATATTTTGTGCAGTGTGTACATGTTTTTAGCCGGAGAAAATGGAAGGCATTATTTTAATACAAATAAAGAAACAAAATGTTATGTGAAGCTGTTTTTCATGTATATCAAAGCGTGATAGCCAATATTGAGTGAAAGTAGGTGCGTGCGATAGAGAGCGTGTGTGTGTCGCGTTCGCCCCGTCGCCGTATAATCGCAACCACTCAGCCTCCACGATCACAGCCACGCGCTCGGCCGAAGCGGGACACTTCCCAACAAACCACCGATTATTGTATACCACATTAAAGACGAAAATGAGCATTACAAACCGAACATTTATTCACACTCAGAGGATAATCAAAAATATGTATACACACCCACAAAAGAGAACCAAAGACCAACCCTATGCCAAAGTAACCAAAAAAAAAACCCCCAAACAATCAAACAAAACAAAAAATCGAACGGGGACAGGTAAAAAAGACGAACGGGACAAAACACCTGCACACACTGCAGCGTAGCTCTGGGGAGCGATATGGATCGTACTTGAGACCTTCAGGCCAAGCGTTAGAATGAGAAGAAAAGTGTGCACTGTATGCTAACCCCCCACTCACTGTCCGCCCGGTAAACGAAGAGTACGTATCTGTTAGTACGTATCCCGAGCGTACAGGTTTGCGCTGATGAGGACAAGAGGACCAAGGCAAAGGATGGATAGATGCTTAGAACGAAGAGATTTTGGCGCCCGGTAGTGTAGTGGTTAAAACATTTGCTTGTCACCACTGCAGTGAGAAACTCAGAATTCGGATCTCCCCCCACCTCTCTCCTCCCCTAGCGTAGAAATAACCTCAAGGCGGAAGCACTTTCCTACTAACTAAACCAGACTTGGATGAAAGTTGGATGAAATATTTAAAATGTACACTATGCTTTAGAAATGTACACTATGTCAAAAGCATGGACAATTTTCATTGTTGATAAATGTTTTATGTAACCTCTCCAATTTTCGATTAAATAAAGAAAAAATACTCAGGCAAAATCTTGGTTGGACAAATAACAACCTGACTGTTATGTTAAGATAGGTCATATCCTTGCACTTATATTCTGAAGTACTAAAAAAAAAGACTACTGACAAAGTTGATAACAGGTATGAGATCGAGTGCACAAGGGTAGCTGTTACAGTCCGACTCTCGCACTTGTCAGAGGCTGAAGCAAGACAATCGTCTGCGTGCTGTATGTTCTCTTCTAATGTAAGTCATTCTTTTTCCTCAATTGACCCGCCTGTCAAGGGTCACCATCGCTAGTACTGTACCATTGTGTTTTAAGCTAACTAACCGATTTCCTCGATCATTGTTAACTTCTGCTGTTAATAGTTCTCATTCAAAAATAAAATTCATTTAAAATGTCTTCCTTTAGCTTTTATTCTTAAGAAAATTATTACTCTCTTTTTCGTTCTGTGCAAAACATGCGATCGATAAAGGTGTGGCGAACTATAATTAACAATGTAACATCGTTTGATTGATTGTGTTTAATTTCATATTTTTCTCTTAGTCCAGAAGATTAGTTTTATATTTAAAGAAAATTCGTGCTACCTTAGGAAACCAAAAACCACATAGCATTCACTGTCGTCTAACCTTGCAGTTTATTCGTTATAAGCAACAAAAGTCATCACAGAAAAATAAATTTACTGATAGAATAGCATACTGTGGTTACTTGTTCACCAGATATAATAAGAGGCATAGAACTGTATACCCCCATCCCAAAGAAAAATGTCTACAGACATAAATGAAAACGTATCTTATCTTTCTCGTGCATTCCCAAGAACGCGATAAGTTTTTATTAATAAAATTATATGTCTATCAAATACTGCCACTTGCATCATGGGATCATCTCCACAGATGCGCCAGAGAGCGATGCCCATGACGTCATCATGGTTCTTACGAGTGCTGGTACTCACTGCTCTGGTGGCGCTACACTCGTCAGAGGCCACCCCTCTGGACGACTACGTTAACCGGCCAGACCCGCACTACTCCTATAACATCATCGCCGCTACTCGCGGACTCAACTACACGCTGTACACTGTGAACATGACGTCACAGATGTGGAAATCCAGTAAGTTCGCTGCATGCACAAATGTGCGACAGTAGATAAGAATGTACTGTCACAGTACAGCAGTCCCATACTACAGTAGGAATATATCTGCTCTTATAAGCCATCGTTGTACAGAAATTAAGCGTGTATGCTTATGAAGTGGGAGCATCGTTATATTTTTATTATATAAGATCATTGTATAAAAGTGTAGTACAGTGCGTATATGAAAAGGCCAATGCACTGCAGTAGATGCACATATACTAGAGCAGCTGATCACCAATTACTTTACAGAAGGAAATTTTGTTAAGTACATAAGTACTGTGTCAGGCTTCATGGTCGAGCAGGACAATTCAGTGTAGGTATATGCATACATATCAGTAATTATTGTACAGAAATAGACCTGTGTATCAAGAAGTAAATTAGATACGATTGCATGGTATGTCAAGAAGATATGAAACATATGACCTTATGCACGAGATCGCCAAGGTAGGTTTGATAATAATTATCTCACTAGTTCCACCAC
>SRHC01003647.1:217626-240708 GCA_004794325.1 Pomacea maculata | reverse complement strand
CAGGCCGATCCTTCCCAGAAACAGCGAAATGAGGACGCTGTTATCGCTTGGACATGGAAGACTTTCATCGAGAATGCCAGCGATCCTGAAATACTACTTCGAATGCCGATGACCAAGGTACTAATGCAAGCCGCTAAGTTCAACTGTGCAAAAAAAAAAAATCCACCCCAACACGATTTCGTATTTCTCAGAGTCTTTTTTTAAAAACTAAATCTGGAGAGGTCGAGTCCATGTTTGATTGTGATGTTTGTTGCATTTGATCACAGATGATATAATTCGTTACAAAAACCGTTTTTATACGTTGCTTATTTTGTACTACCAGGCAGTTGTGAGGGCCATGGACACAGTCACAGATGTTGTTAACATCCTTGTTGGCAAGAACGTCAGCAAATTTTTGGTGGCTGGTGCATCCAAGGTAGATGTTTGTTTTAAAATAAAGTTAAGGGAAGCTTGCTATAACTGAGTGGTGGGCTAAAGAGAGAGAAGGAGGGTTGTTTCACAGACTTAGGGCCCACCTACAGGCCGGTGAGGTAGACAGCCTGTTCTGTTTATCACAAAGTGTGCGCCCACGATAGATCATAATATCATGGAGTTAGTTATGATGCGACCGTACCGGACACACCTGGTACACAAGCGATACCTGATTGGCATAAACAGTTTATTAAGTGTGTCTTTACGCATAAAACAGCAGATGCTGCTCAACATTCTCTTACGAAAACACACGTTTTGAGTAGAATATTTTGTCAGTGCTTACTGTTCCAATTGCAGCCGTCTGGCATATTTATAAATACTTCGTGAGGGGAAAAAATCAGCTAAAGACGAAGCAGCTCCACAGATTCAAACGTACGCCTTCTCAAAAAGTGATGAAATCTTCATTCAACAGTTTTAACTGCCATTTCATGGTTAATGAAACGTACGTAATGAAAGCCTTATTGTTGTGATATTTTTTATTTATTTTTATTTCTAGCGAGGATGGACAACATGGACTACTGCGAGCGTGGACAAACGCGTGGTGGCCATCGCTCCAATCGTTTTTGATCTTTTGCACCTGGTAAAGGTGGGCACTTGGATTCCTGACTTTGACATGCACATTTAACAAATAAACAAATTTAAGAAGTATTATTCTAGATAATGCTAGTAAACCAATAAAAATGTTGCTGCTGTTGTCATAACTAAAACGAGACATTACAGACAGCGTAGATCTTTACAGATTTGGTGTAAAATTTGCTTGAAAAATGATTTGTAAAATTATTTTCAAAACATTCCTTTGCAGAATCTTCATCACCATTTTCGTGCGTACGGCGGCTGGACATTTGCGTTCAATGACTACTACGAGCTGAATTTTACTGGCCAACTGGACAACCCGAACACCCAGCTTATGGCTGACATAATAGACCCAATCTGTAAGTGACAAACAGGTGCTTACAGGTTTATTCCTTGTTACTCCTCGAGGAGCATAGGGCCACAACAACACCTTACCAGGGGATCTGGTTTTGGGCAGCCCCCGCTCTCAGTTGGGCCCATGTGGTTCCGACGTCTTTTGCCTCACTCTCTACTGTTCTTTTCCAAGTCTGCTTTGGTCTCCCAACTCTCCTCTTCCCCTGAGGGTTCTAGTCAAGTGCCTGCCTGGCAAAAGTAAATGAAACTTATCATAAAATAAGGCACACCAAATGCCAAGAAAAAGATTTAGATAGTACATACCACACCAGAACGCCCGAAAAATTTCTTTGTTTCCTCGAAACAACGAACATAATACAAAAATTGTTTCCACTTACAGCGTACAACGACCGCTTGACCATCCCGAAACTGGTGATCAGCACCGGCGGTGATGAGTTCTTTTTACCTGACGATTCCCACTACTATTACGACAACCTTAACCAACCGACGTACTTGAGGTAAAACTCATAAGACACCTAATTTTGGTACTGTATTTTTATATTTTAAGCTGAGAATGCAAATGAGATAGAACGATTCTGATTAGAAGATGCAGACAATTAGTAGAAGACGCATTTCCTGCATTCACACAGTTCAGGATTTCTGTATCTGTCTATTTTTCATTTTTTCCTGTGTTATTTTATTTAAACTGTCACATCGTCGCCATCTTGCCATCGGATTTTAGATCTGCGCGTCGGCAGTCGACTTCAAACTCTGATTACCTTCCTACAGCTGCTTCACAAACATTTTGATATCGAAGTATCACAGCAAGTTTTGCACACACTGCAGACCATTCTGCAAGGACTGAAATCATGTATCTCCAGAAAGTTCAACTTAAAATGACCGTTGTGTTGATGGAACATTTCTATCTGCGGAAGTTGGGTCACTGCACCGAAGATTGCGAGCTGAGCATCCATACAAATGTCATAATAACTTTCAGATATTTCAGATGCAGTACTTTATAAACTTAACATATATTTCATGTCATGGTAAGGCTGCACACCCCATCTGTTCAGTGTGCCTATTCGTATCTAACCTTCCATTGTCTTCCTTTTATCATTACTGGTCAGCGCAGAGATTGCGATCTATCTTGGTCGTGATGCTGCAATCGAGTTACAAGTGCAAATAATAATATTATTATTATTTTAGGCGTCACGTTCACTTCACCTATCGTATTAAAAAAAGGCCGAGTGATTTGAGTACTGTATTCACTCTAACTGATTTGAGTACTGTTTTGATTCAGAATCCTGCCCAACGCTGAGCACAGTTGTGCTGGTCACGAGATAAGCCTCTTCTTTGACCTGCGGGCGTTCTATCTTTCTGTTGTGACGGTAAGGTGTACTGATAGACTGCAGAGTGAGGTGTGCAGTTATATGAATGCGTAAGGTAGAGTGTATACATACATAAAACTACATGTACAAGTACTTGTGTGTATCCGCGTCACCGAATGAACAAGATGTTTACACATATTTACCATGAGTTTTTTTAAAAAAAATAAAAACCAGTGGAACCATTACAGAGACACTGATGCTTAGGAGTTCTCATCAGACACCTCATCAGGAAAATAATTTCAACTAGTAAACAAAAGTGACCGAAGCTAGACATGATGTAAAAAAAAAATTACCTCAATGGTCTTCTTAAAACTTGTGTTCCGTACACAAGTTTCTCATAAAGGAAAAAAGACTGTCGTGTTATCCGAGTTTAAGAAATATTTCATAAACATATCTAAATGTTATGTCTGTTTTACATTTATTTTGTTCACGACTTGCAGGGGGAGCCTTTGCCGAAGTTGAGCTGGACCAGACAAGCTGTAAGTGTTTTGAGTTGTATTTTGGTACTTTGGTCGCAGACAGTCGGCTTTTGCTTCAGACCTCCCTCTTGTACTATCTACTCGTACGTAGATCGTACATAGGTGCCTGGAAAATATGATTGCTTCCAGAATGGATGAAAATATTACATTCATATATAGTTCATCTATTTCAATAATTTATCCTTGGTTTTCTTAGGAATATACAGCCACATCTGCATGAACAGACCTTTTATTTAGATTATTAGTCTCAAAATTTAGTTTGCAGCCATGCGTGTTCATCCATACACAAACATTCTCAAAGCAGGTAGTATGTCATGATTTCAGACTTCGACTGGTGGCTTCATTCGTGTGGCTACAGACAGAACACCAAATACAATACGAGCTTATTTTGCTAAGACACTGGACGGTCTAAGGTTGGTGTATTTAGATAACATCACAAAATTTGCCTAAAGTCAGTGTTTTAGGCTATTAATGCCTGAACATGCTGTCACAGTTGATAATACCATAAAATGTGAATAGAATTGATGTGTGAATGACACCGTGAAATCTTTTCAAATATCACAAGTTTGAATCTGCTTTTAACGGATTGTATGCATTGTGTGTTTATGCTTAGGATGAGGTGGAGATTGACACCGACAACAGACCGATTAACACTCCTACATATATATCTTTGCACTTTAATGCAAATAAGTTATATCAGCTTTCATTTCTGATTATTTTTCAAGAGTTAAACTTCTACAACAACACACTACTTTTGTTCTCAACATTTTAAAAATTAACAGCAATTGTTGACTTTAATGTCATATCTGCGAAATTTATCTTTGCTTCTCCCTGATGCTAAAACCATTGGGACCCCACTGTTCATGCATCTGTTCATGAAACAAAAACCTCAATATTTGAGCACTCGTTCGAGTAGCAAAATAAACATCATCTGCCACTGAAGCGAGCTCGTTCAGTGCCTTGTGAACCTTATGGCCTGTACGTTAGACAGCATTTAAGACAAAGACATTAATTATGCTATGAATAATTGTGCGCTTTATGTTGGGCAATACTATCAAAGATTTTTTTCCGGGGGTCATCAGCATGCATTGTACAATGTGACACCACAGACGTGTCTAGGTGACATGTTTAAAAACGAAACAAATATTAGACCCCAAGGGGCATCCGCAAATACATAAATTGCGAAGCATTGGGCTAGCCCAAGTTAAAGCGCATATGTTCACTGGTATTCCAAATTTTACGTGGCCTCCACCTTAAGGTAAAGAAAGATACCAAGCATAAAAAATATTAATATAAAGTTTTCACTAAGGCCATATGTTTTCTGTTTACTAGATATGATCGTTATAGTTTATTACAGTTAAATTAACCTTTGCACAGGATTTAAAAATAAAAACACACCCATCATTTTATTAATTTGTGTCAGGAGGGATTTCAGACTGTTGGTAGCAAGTGAAGATGATCCCACGAAGCCTACTCCACATCCTGTTGTGTGGCACTACACTCCCGTCAAAGCTCTAGTAACTATTTTCTTCTTTAATCCACTTCTTTATTCCATATCAACCTAACAGGTTAAAAAATCAAACATTCGCTATCGCAGCAGTATAGTCATTATTACAGAGTAGACTTAACATTTAAGTGCCACTTTGCACAAACTGTCAGAAACGTGAATGCACTATAGTCAAGTAGATTTAATTTTAGCAAAATTTATAAAAGAAATAATTTACAATAACTACGGATGAAAACACCTCTATTTTGATTATACATATACAGAAATATATTTCTTTTCATCTTAACTCCAGGGGAACAATACTTACCTTGCTGAATTTGACAACCCAGAAGAGGGCTGGCTGGCATTCTTCATTCAGGTACCTGAGAAAATGTTTCACCTACTTTGCTTACAAGTGTTGTAGTAAAAATAAGGTGACCAGACGTTTCGGGGGCGAAAGCGGGACACGTGCCGATGATGGTGTCGTCACCGTCAAAGAACGCCGAAAAAAGTGATTTTTAAAGACAACCGGGACATTTGATGGACTTGCCAGAAAGCGGGACATTGGGCGTCCCGCCTAAAGCGGGACGTCTGGTCACCTTAAGTAAAAATAACTTAAAATGATAAATGCTTCCACTATTTTTAATGAAGATTAATTCATATATGTTCTCTGTGGTTTTGGAAAGGCAGTGCTTAATGTGAATCTATCCTTATTGCCAAAAAAGAATGCGAACCGTACATCAAGCATTTAATGATAGTGTTTCTGGAATGCAACCATCACCAACTTCCCTCCAATTAGACAACACAGAACTTCCAAAGCTCATTTCTTCAGATATACAATATTCAGGATGCTGTCAGATTTTCAAATAGCTGTCATTGTACAGTCAGCACCTTATGTATTTGTCTTCCTATCCTCAAAGTGCAGTGACTTTTCACCCATGTAATTTCATCTTTGTTCAACTTTGATTGTACATGATATCACCATATGGAGTAACAGCGGTCTGAAAAATGTTACACGTTTTCAGATGACATTCAAGGGTGTGGCAGATGCTGTACTGGAATTTACAACAGAAGCACAGATTATTCCAGATACCTTTCCTTTTCCTGACTGTGTTGGACCAACATGTTTAGGAACACTTGTTTGAACTCTTTTTTCAACTATTCTAAACTGGAACTCTTGCTTATAAACAGACTATAAAATTAAAGAGTCGTTTTATACAATCATTATTTTTATATATTCGAAATTTTAAAAAATGTGTTCATAAACTAATGGCTTCTCAACTTCAAAAAATACACTTCTAGCATTTGAACATCTAATCAAAAAGGAATACTTAAAACCACATGTCCATGAAATTTTTCATCTTTGCTCATAAAAGTTATATTTCAATCTCACCAACTGCAGAGGGATTTTTTTTTAATTAAGCATTGTTAATTAAAAATAGTTTACTGGTATTTCATAAATGAAACATAGAGGTCTGCGTTATTCAAATAAGACTAGCAGTTTTGACTGGAGAGGTGTTTTAACAATTGATGATGGGATGTGAAGCAGCTGTAAAACAGAGAAGAAACGTTCCTTCATACAGAAAAACTCATCAACTTATTGACTTAAAACTTAACCCATAGCCCACCAGTACCAATCGTTGAGGGTGGGGTAGGGCTTGAGGGGGTACATAATGAGATGCAGAAGCGGCGAACGGGTACCAGCAGGGCCGAGCTCGAGCCTTTCTGAGCAGGTCTCCTTTTGGCGGCCTGCCCATTCTATGATGTTTGTCAGCCAAGCCCAAGTTATGTTGAAGGTGTCTCAGAACCGCCTCACACAGATGGCGGAGGAGCAGGCCGGCTTCAGAACTGGAAAGAGTACAACTAAACAGATCTTGAAGAGTCGCACCAAAAAACTCAGTAGTACACAAAAGGCAGGGTCAAAAACAAACCCACACTTTATTGAATTCCTTAACTAGACTTTATACAGGCAAACTAGTAGTCAGGAGTCTCATCTATACACTTTTGATGCATGCAACAAGGGTTTTGCAATGTTTAAATCTGATGACCATAACTTTCTCCAAACAAATCATTTATCCATTTACTCAAATGAGATGTTTGAGATAATACACACTCAAATCTCTTTAAGGTATACACTTGCTGCAACACCTTAATGATTCATCGCATAATCATGTGTTTACCCATACTTGTATATTGAGAAAAAACCCCATTACAAAAGTCGCTTTTTTTAATGTCAATGTTTTCTTGTAGCTGTTTTGTATTTGAAGAGGTAGCCACCCCTTAAAAAAATAAGTGCATGGCAGAATGGCTTACTGTACAATTTACTGTAAACTTCTAATAAACCAAAAGGTAATAGTTCAAGATCAATGACCAAAGCACATTCAACATCACTTGTTCTTGCTCCCCCTGTCATACGCCATCTAACATTTAGAAACTAAAGTGGAGAGTGTGAGGCAGTCTTAATGTTGACTACAATGGTCTTTCTGAATCAACAGTCAGCATTGTACAAAAACACTGGCAGTATACATTTGAGACATGTTCACAACACTCAGATAATTAACATGCACAGACTTAGACCACACACATGATGTGAATAAGAAAACTACTGATCAGTCCATGTTGCTATGCCAGCCAGCTAGCAAGAAACCTTGTATCGGCATACATGCAGACTGTTTCACAGTGTGAGCTAGGAAATGGTTGTTAGGAACATCTGAGAACAAGAGTGATACGAACAAAGCAAGTTTTTCATTAACCTTTGTACATGTGTATGATATAGCAAATCCTTAAGGGAAAACAAAATTACATTTTAAAGTTCTACATTAGTGCATTTTCCATATTTGGAAAACAGCAAATTCACATGAACACACAAATGTATGCATCATTCATGGTTATGTACAAGTGTAAAAAGTGCAGAAACAGACGGTTCTCATTTGCATCCAACCTCAAGTGTTCGTACAAGTTTACAATAAAGTATGCAAAGCAGGCTGCCAACATGTATACAGGCACACAAACATGCACATCCAAGTATCATAGCCACGCATATCCACGTGTATCTTGATCATAAGCTGGAAAAAAAAAAAACTCGCACCTTTTTGAAAAGCAAAGAGATAGCTGAATTTTATGCAAAAAGGAATTTTTGAAAATGCTGAAATACTGCTTTTTTTTTTTTAGCTAACATACACACTTCTTGTGTTTCCAACACAGTGCTTACAATCAGATCTTTATCTTATGTGATTTAAAACTATCAACAAGTCTACTGACAGTTTTTCCCACTATCTGCTTTTCCCTAACGACAAAATGACAAGGTTGCAAAAATTGTATGGTATTTTCTGTTTTCCTATAACAAAGAATTTCTGAAAATCTGCAACCATTTAAGTAGTTATCCCCCCCTCCTGAATTAACCTTTACTTGCAACAAGGCCTTGACATCTAAATGGGAGCTTCCGCATACACTTATAATCCTGATGATTTTGAAAGTACAAAGCTGTTTACCCAGCCTTGTGATATATTACTTTACAAACCTTTAGCAAATACACTTTGGAACAGTTTACCAGTACATTTAATATCAACTAATTTTTCTTTCCCCCACCCCACAAGAAATTCTAAACTCTGCTTAATTTTAGAGAATGTTTTCAGATAAACTGCATACAAATAGAGAAAAGTGAATAAACAAAATTTCACTTGGTCAAAATACCAAAAGACAGTTATTGGGCATTTTCTAGTAACCTATGATGTCTCAAAATATTACAAAAGTCTTAAATATTGTGTATTTTAACATAAAGACAGTAACCAATACATGTGCTCTGTATACTTTTCACTTTATGTATAACAGAGATCACCCGAGTCATGACTGTTGCATCAATACTTAAGCTCTTCCTTCTCCACAAAATGGTGCAGTGACTGTTCTCCATCAGCTGACATTCTCATTAACAGGCAGGTATGTTAGTAGATGAGCTGTTATTGCTTTACTGGATGGTCACAATTACATGCAGTTGAATACTGCTGGAAAATACTAAGAGAGATGAATGCAAGCAGCGTGGTGAAGCACCCATGGCACCTGCCAGAGTCAATACCCAAATTCATAACTATTCCACTCAATCACCCACCCCTCTGATGAAGGCATAAATAATCAACTTCCAATTTGTGCTTGTTTTATAATCTTTTGCCATCAATGAAAGTGTGCATAAGAGCGTACCCTCAGTTTGACGACAGCAAAGATGACAATTTAAAACATTAGGTACATAAAAAAAAAAAAAAAAGTAAAACAATGACCAATCTGGATACCCATTACATTCTGATAATTCTGGTAAGAAGTACACCACACTTTTTTAAAAAAAAAATTGTGGCTGGTGGATATGGATTTTTTCCCACAGTTTTCCATGGTCACCAAATTGCACTATGGCAAAATTCTGATGAAGAGGTTTCACTAACAATCTCCAGCCCATTTTGAAAGAAATGGTCTATCTTTTCATGCTGTATTATACCAGCAGCAGTTTTTCTTGAACTTTCTTAGTAAACTTCCTTGCCAGACATCATTTTAGAGATCACACAGAAGACATGGCACTTGTGTTGTCATTTTCGTACATGCTTGGAGGACCCTGAACGAGCATTATCCTCTTTGGATGCACTACCTCGACGCATGCCAGAGTTCATTTGAGCCATCATTTGTCCCTGCTGCATGGGTGTGACTGACATACGGGTCATTTCACGCTGCATTTCAGCACCAGTTGGGATACCTCTATGTAAACGAGTGCTTGTTCTTCGCTCCCTTTCTCTAGACATGGGACGAGGTGAAGTTGCTGCAAAGTAAAATAAAAAGGATCACTGAAGTTCATTACCCATATAAACCATAAAAACTAACAGAAATATGTAATACATTTCTGTAAGGATAAAATTAAGCTGTTTTCTGCTCTATGAAATAAACATCAACTATTTACAAAAATGTGACCATAAAGCAAGCAAAAGTACAGAGTTGCCTTGTTTCTGCAGTAGATGTCTAATTCGTGTGCACACAACTGTTTTCCCACACATCATGACCTAGTATTGCATCACAAATTGCATATGTACATGTAAGTGTACTTTTTTCTTGAACTAATTTATTCCTTTCTCCATACTAGGACAAGCACTAATGAGATTCCACTGCAACTACAATTGAAATGTGAAATCATTAATATTTTTTTCATACGTTATTAACAACCTTTTGTTACGTGCTTGTTGTTTCTTCTACCTGGCAGCTGATGAACACCTTGCTGTGTGTAATAGCAGCTAAACGGCAATGACAATATCCACAATGCTGTAAATATGCTTACTGTAACATTATACTTGCAGTAAAATGTTTCTTTACAAGAAGCTGGTAGATATTATTAAAGATAATTCCCAAGAAGATTGCTTTTATTATTTTATGATGGTGAACTAAGTAAAAATGCACTATTTTTAACTTCACTGAATACCCACATTTTCTCTTTCCCATTCAAATGCACAACAAAGCAAGCCTGCATAAACATACACACACTCTCCCACAGATTATGTCAAGCTATCATGCAAATATTTGCTTTTCAAGCTTCAGGTTCATTTTTTTCTTTTCTGAATACAAACTTAAGTTTATGTAAAGAACAAACTTTAATAATGTTCCAACAGAATTGAATTCTGATACACCTGACAAAGAAAATAATTATTGAACATCATTATTATTTCCATGCTTTTATTCTTCTTAAGATACAGATGAAAATGCTTTCTTTTCACCACAGGACCAAAAGAAAGCTTTCAGTACAAGAACAGCAAGATGCAGACTTTTACAAACACAAAAAAAAAAAACGAAAAACCCAGGCATATTTCTTAATTCATTTTTTCCTTTGTTTCTTATGTGCACACAAAGTAAGCATGTGTATACATGCTATTTTCTTCAATCTTCCTTTCTTTCACACACATGCATACATGTGTATGCACATCTACACACACACAAATATGTGCACACACACACACAAACATTTCAACTTCTCTGACAGCTGAAATCAATATACAAGTTGAAAAAATTGTCCCCTTCACTGCCATGGTATGAAAAAGTCTCATTCACTGGCATTCTTACTTTGAATTTGTCTATTTTGGAAACAGTTGCCCTTTTACACTTATTGCCTGTGTTGCCCCAGTCCCTCTTTTGTTTCTGTGAAGGACAGAGGTTCTCAAAACAGGATGGAGAAATAAGTATCATATGTTAACCTGACAGTGAAGAGGTGAACATTGCCTAAAAAAGTAAACTTTTTACAGAAACATTTACACTCTGCATGACAAAACCACACTATTAATAGAAACAGCTTAAATTTCGATTGTACAATCTGAGCTATTTATTATAATAAAATATCACTTTCCTCCAACATAAAAAGAAACACGCAAACTGCAAACAGTTTAGGAAACTAAAAAATAACCCATTCCTGCTAAAATCCAACACTAATGAATCAAAATAATCTTTAAAATAACATTAAAATACATGTGCATCATGCAAGACACAAATTTATAAGCTGAAACTATCTTTGGAAGTTATATAAGATATCAAAACTCAGTTAAACAAAAGTTTAAAGAAAGAGCAGATGTGGTTTATGCTGTACAATGCACAAGCCTACAAGTCATGTCAAGTTTATGTGCAAACTGATTACAAGACTGCCATCTTTCTCAACAAAAATAACACAATACAGTGTGAATATAAACACATGCAATCACCGACCTAGGCTCTCTTATTTCCCCTCTTTAAAAGACAAATATTTTTATAGTTCTAATATTGATGCATTAGCTCCTTTTAATCCTTTTAAAAAAGTCCATAAAACTTGAAATATCTAGAAACTAAAAAAACCCTATGAGCTACAGGTAAAATTTATATAAAATAAGCACAAAAATTCACTGTTATCCTTGCAAAGTAAGGAAAACAAAAATTGTGATTAAATAGATCCCTCTCTCATTAAACATTGGCTTGGATAAAATATTAGCTATTCAAATGAAAATTTGGTTAATTTGAAGGACAACATTTTCTTTTTATAACAGCACATAAACACAATTAAGATGGTCACAGACGGGTTTTGCTTACAGGTGACAAACCAAGAAAAGGTATTATTACAAACAGCTCCAAAAATGTCATAAACGTTGATACACAAATGGTTTATTAATGGCAAAAAAAGTAGATAACCTAGTGTACTTTAGTTCCTACATCAACTTTTAGAAGTTTTAAAGTTTGGAATGCTATTTATAAACACTAATGAGAATATGATCTTTGTCTAAGAAAAGTGAACTATTTTCTGTATGAATGACTGGCAGAATAATAAGCCAAACAAAGTTATGGTATGTCACCATCTATAGCTGACATTTTTATAATACAATGTTGCACAAATGTAAAAAGCAATATTCAATGTTCCCCCTCTGCCCCTCAGTAAATACAGTGCTCATGATAACATGCATATTTGTGTTTAAAGGGTCTTCTAACCTTCCAGTGTAGTGTTGCTACAGCAACAATAATATTACTATTTTGCGAAGTTTGCATGGTGAATTTACTCCTTTTGGATACCAATAAAAGTTAATGCTATAAATATTGCTTCAATTTTAAATAGCCCATCATCCCAAGAACGAATTTTGTCTTTACTTCCTTCCATAGCCTTATTTCTTGCTAATGCAGAATGGTATGCAGAAAATTCACTTTAAGAATGGTTGTTTTTCTAAATTATTACTGAAACTTAAATTTCTGCACAACACCCACACATTTTCTGTGTATGCCCATCACATAAACATGACCAAGTGAAACTCAACCTCGCCTAAGCTGTAGTTAAGACCATTAAGATGCTTATACAATGGCTATTAATAAAGCTTACAGTGGCGTGCTTAGTTTGTTGCATGAATTTTAGTTACTGTGCAGTGAAACAATGAAACTCTATTCCTTTTCGCCACCTACCTACAAATGAATCCTTCAAATCTGCATGAAAAACGCACCTCTTGCTTGAGCATTAGTCCTAACACAGTCCACACAATGCTAGTCCTTTTTCACTCCCTCTCCTTTTTCCACTTATTGCAACTTTCCTACTCATCTTCCTCTGCAGAATAACGCTATTCACAGTTCTTGTTACTTGGTTCCTCTTTGCGTTGTCTATATTTTTCTTTTATTTGCTGTCAATACTGTTGTTTATTCTTCTATCCCTTGTATGCTGTCTATGTTTCGTTCTTGGTTTAAGCACTAAAAGCACACTCCTTACAGGTGTGAGTATGGCAAGGCAGCCAGCCTGTAAACTGATGCTACATGCAGAGAAAGAATAGCACCCCGAGACATGAGTTGAACCCAGAGCAGCCAACCTTTGCTGTACTCATGTCAGGTGCTAAATGTTGTGCCACTGGACCCAGACATAAAACAAAAAGTGCAGCATACCAGTTAAAAATTTTTCAAGATGATTTAGGGGGAAAAAAGCCAAGCTACAAGATATCTGCTTTGTTAAACGACAAGCCTGTAAACTGGTGCCACATGAAGAGAATGCACAGAGTGTCCAAGACAAGAGCTGAACCCAGGACAGCCAACCCTCACTGTATTGGTGACAGGCGCTAACCGTTGTGCCACCGGACCACCCCTGGTATCCGGAAGAACCACAAAATGAAACATCCAACGATGATGGCTTTTCATTCCAAGGAGAAAATCACACAAAAAAAGTTTGAAAGCAATTTTGAAGAATGTCCTGGGTATTAACCCCCAGGAGAATGGAAAGATGACGATAATACCACCAAAAGACTTGTGCTGAATGCCTAAGATCATCCTTCTCAAACAGTTTTGCAAAAGTTGACATCAAAGAAAGGTTAACAGAAAAACTAAAGACAGCAGTAAAACCATTCTTTATATACAAGACTCCTCCCCACCCCCCTACATACACACATGCAGACACCTATACAATAAATGGACTGAAAGGATTTTTATCAAGCAAAATACAACACAGGAGGTGAAAGGAAAGCAAGAAATGATACCGCATTAAAAGTAAATACTGCACTAACCCTTTCTGGCTAAGTAGCTGTGTAAAGATGTCATCCTAATACTTGTCCTTAAAAAAAAAAATCCTTCCCTCCACAACAGGACTTGCTACTAAATTCAATTTATACATAAAAAAAAAATCCCACCGTGATCATCAGCACAGATTACTAACGACCTTATTCCTTTGACAGGAAACCAGACTACATTTTATGCTGCAAAAATTCAAAATCAACTGATCTTGCTCCAAGTTATTTACCACTACTGTACAATTAAACAAGATTTCTACACACATTTCTAGCGATGGCATCTTCAGATAAGTGACACAGAAATTATCTTTCATTCCTACAAAGTACCATTGTATCAGATATAATGGTCTCAGCATTAAGTGCAAACTGTCCTTGCTATGTTTTTAATTTCTTTGGAGGCTCCTGCCTTATTCCTCTGAATTTTTCTTCCCCTACATCCCAGCCAGACAACTATGCTCCTTTTCTGATAACCATATCCAAACTACTCCTGTCACCAGAACAACATATGTCCATGCTGAAGCATAAAACATGCTACTGTTTCACAAAGATGAAAGAGCACATGACTTCAAATTTGATCCCCAAGTTTCTTTTACAGCTTTTTAAATTTTATTCTTGCAATTTTATGTTAAAAACAAAAAAAATTGCAACACAGCAGTGACCCCAACCTCTCACAAAACGTGTGCACACACATGCATATAATAAGCACTCATATTTTCTCTCAAGCCTACCTCACTAAAATATCAACTAAAAATCAAAATATACAACATGCTAACAACCCTTTTTTCCACGAATAATAAATGTTTCAACCAGTCCACAACCTGTTTAGAAAGAATACCAATTTCACATTGCATTAAACAAAAAACTGAGGGGAAGACAACTTCATTTGCACAAAGACAATACATTTGCTTCATCAAATGTTTCAGTCACTTCCAGTTCATGATTTTCTTGTTCATTCACATCTACCCCAACCCTCCCCGGACTTTAAACTACAGGCCTTTTTCTTTAAAATAAAAAAAAGTTTTGTGACTAGTCCTCATAAATCAGAAATGTTGCCAGTATAATAAAATTACTAAACTTTTCTCTGAAGTTCATACATGACGGAACATTGTACTACCTTTTTGCCTCTGCCAATTGTGAGATGTTTTCCCTTATTTAGCAGTTTGTAAACAAAGCCAAAAAAACCTTCATAATTTACAGAAATAAAAAACTAAAATGTAGAGCACATTTTTACGATAAAACTTAACAACAAATAGCAAATATGCATACTTTCTATTACGAACAAATTTTCTTTCATTTTTCCTTTTTTTTTTTTTGGGCATCAAAGTGGACTGGGTCACTTGTACACTGCTGCTAATCGTAACTGTTGTGATAGATTAGCACCTGAAGATCAGCACTTTCCAAGAAGAAAGAGTAGGTGTTTTTTTGAACACTACAAATGAACACAATGCTGCAGTGATTGTGGAGAAGCCCAGTAATGGCCTTTTCATCAGGGCTTTTGCTTCTGGCTTCTGCTGTCTGCTGCAATGCGTCGCACTTTCGAGTTGTCCATACTTCCTCCGACGAGGACTGGCAGACCTGAGCCCTTAAAACTGAGCCTGCCCCCTGTGGATGGGGTTGCCAAACGATCACTAGTGCGACTATCCATTACCCCTTCTTGCGACTCGGACCCCTTGGTGGCCAAAGACAGCCGCACTGGCAGCCTGTCCTTGGGCTGACTCGACAGGCCTCTAACATCTGAAGAGGCAAGAAAAAATGGGGGAAGAAAAAAAGAAAAGAACAAAACAAGAAGGTGAATGAATCCAGAAAACGCATAAAACAGTTGGTAAAGATCACAGTAACAAAGAAGAAAACAGGAACAAAGGAAGTTTGATGAAAATATGAATTGAATAAAATGGACATAGAAATGAGTGACAATGACAAGAGAGTTGTTAAGGTTAAGCAAAATGCAACTTTTATGCATGAAAGATACAATGGGCACAAATACCAAGCCCCTGATGAAAATCTGAAGAAAACTGCATTCAATGATACTTCAAGCAGGGCATGCAAAGTACTATACAGCATTAAAGGTAAACTGCCCGTCAGACCCAAAAAGCATGCAGCATATTGCAAGCCTCTCATCAGAAAGAAATGGGAGACAGGCCACAAAGACTTGCAACAACCGCTTTTCCTCAGCATGAAAAACTGGAGCAGGAAGCAAGCAAGGTGCAATATAGATCTAGTACTGAAATAAGATACTATAAGTATTTAGAGCTAATCACAGCAAATTGTGCTATTACAACATCAAAATACTGCACAGTCAACATTAATAAAAGCCCCATAGCACTCGAAAAACACACAAAATCCTCTTTTTCTACCATCATAATGCCCCAAACTGCATCAAGCAAGCAGACCAACTAGTGGGCCCTTGCTACGGAAACTTTTGGGCTATTTATTCTTTAGGAATGCCTTCAAACATATTCAATGGTTGGTCATCAACCATCCTGAGCTTTGTGCAGCTTAAAGTCCAATGTGACTGCTTCAGAATCATGCCAAGATACTTGCACTACATCTACATTGTGCCATGAAGAACTATGCATTTCACATGGAAGACATGCCAGAAATAATCACCTTTAGGAAAGTTTGTCTTTTTATTTGATTTTAAGAAATTTATTGTTTTAAAGTTGTTACAAATTTCCAGCAAATCTGAAAATCAGTGAATGTCTCCTTGCTTTTCATTATAAATTAAAGCTGCTGGACAGCTATACCTATATTACTGAGTTCCAAGAAATACAACAGTCTGAAAGTCAACAATATGTTCATGCTTGAAATTCTCATTTTAAATCAGGCAACAATTATGGTTTGAAAGATGTATGCCACTATTTGCGTTTAGTTTTGAGACACTTAACAATTGAGGCATGCTTCTAAAGATTCTCAAATTGAACCCATTCACACGCATATTAAAAAATGATATATCCCCAATTCTGGATACGTCGTTTTGACTGCAAAATTATAATAGGCTGTAGATTTATAAGTTACAGAAACAACTAAGGGCTATTCGGTAAATTTTCTTCAAAAACTACAAACAAAAATCAATAATATTTAAATTCCAAATGTGGTGCATAGGTATTGGAAGGTGGGCTGTGGTGTTAAAAATACTGTGTATCAAGCAAATTAGCTCCAACTATAAGCAAACAAACTCAGGCCACCAGCTAATCATGGAAATGGAGAAATAAAGAACAGTTAACTGAAAATGCGTAAAAAAGTGTTTAAAAGCTAATTTAGTTTTATCACTACTTTAGTGGAGCTTTCACATACATTTTCTGTTTGTAGGAAATTACTCAACCTTAAATCTTAATACTATTAACCAGCAAAATTACAGCATCCATAATTTTTAAGCAGTTTTTTTTTTTTTTAGCTAGTATGACCAATACAACTAAACTAGGTCATAATAAAACAAATACCATTTGTGGCTTGGAGAATGTTTTAGACACACAATGGTACTCACTTGCTCCTTAGCCTAATCAATATTTGCATTGTGGTGTCCACTCTCTTGAGTTAAGCACAAATTAGAGTCACGCCAAATAAACATCTCTGATGAGAATCTCAAACTTTTACAACAGATGAGATTTTAAAATGTTCAGAAATTTAGTGAGATTAAAAACTGGGAAAAAAACTGTGCACTCTGTAAAATAACAAAAAGCATGTTTTCTCTCTTCATTCAAATGTGAGTACAAAGACTCAGAGGTGATAATTTTTGCTGATGTCTTTATTTTGTAATGGGCAGTTCCTCTTCTTTGCAGCATTACTTCAGTTGTAATATTTCTTGTACAATTTTTCAGCCACACCACAATCACTTTTAGCTAATTCCTTGGTTTTCTGAACCAGTTTCACTTTTAGTACATTTTACTATATATGACTGAAAACCAGCAATAATATATTTCTGACTGCCGATTGGAGCATAAAAAGTGTTGGATATTTTCAAAATAACTTAATTAAAAAAAAAATGCATGACTTTTACATCAGTGCAGTTCTTAATTCTTGTTATATGTGCAGTCTTGCATTTATAATGAGTAGTATGTCCATTAGCACATCCGCACTGGACACAAATTACAAAGAATGCCTAGGCAGTTAAATACTGCAAAATGGAAATAGGCTCTGACAATAATGTAACAAGCAAAATCCCAGGGGAAAAAGTTTAGGTTAAAAACTTCGGAGATGCTAATTTAAGTCACCACGTCAAAAGGTTTAAACAGGGGAAAAAAAATCCATATTTCAAAAGAATGAAGCCTAAAAAATTTCAGCAGACTGGAGGGCTGGGGTACAAGATTATTTTGTGCTGACAATGATGATGTATTAATTGGCATTTTTACAACACAGTAAATGTACAAAGGATCTGCATAAGCTAAACTTAATATGGCATCTTTACATCATATATTAGTTGTATAATTTAACAGTGCTGTTATTTTTGGATGTACAAACTAGATCTGTATTTCTGTATTAAAAACAAAAACCTAAAGAAAAAGGCAAAGGGCAGGGACTGATGGAAGGCAAGGGCCAGATGAAAAAAAAAATGGCATAGATGTGTCTTACACAAGCATTCAATTCTTTGCAAATAAAACATCCACTCAAGGTCAGCTTATTGCAAACATTACAGATTAAACTGGAATTTTACAGACACATACCTTTCTGTGTGCATGTGTATGTCTGTGTGTGCATATACGGCATGCACACACACAATATATTCTACTCATCTGTATGATATAAAGTTATAGTGTTAATCTGTTGGTGTTTAGTTTACATCCCACAATACATATGCTGAACGAAATGTACACAGTTCAGAGCCTGAATGCACAACATACTTAATGTTACGTCAGTGTGATTGCACTGCTCAGAAAGAACTCATATGGTCTATTACTTTAGGTTTTTTTCAGTGTTTTGCCAGCTCGAACAGTTTGTCAATCGTTGTATTTCCCTGAAATAAGAAAAGGGAGGTAAATCTTACACTAACACTGCTTTTCTTTTTATTTGTGTTTGCAAACATTACAAATCACACAAATGTGTGATATTACAAATACAAAACATTTGTTTCCTTCTACATGTATAGATATAACTGACAAAACAACGAGACATTTTACAAAAATGGTATACACATATAATTAATGGAACAGAAGGTGTCATGGAGTAAAAAATAGGAAGCAATAACTACATGCCTGAACCTCCATGCAAGCAGTAAGATAAACTAACTTGAAACTACAGGATGTCAAACATATTCAGTTTTCTCTAGAGCAAGGCAATCCACATCACTTTTACATATGAGTAATGTGGTGAAATTTGATAATCTTAGTTCATGATAAAGGCTGTAAAAGAATGATGAAATGCATAATATAGCTGAACATTTTAGGAAGCACTGGTGACTTCAAAAACAAGTAAAAACACTGGGAGGCTACAGCCAGATGTGCATGAAAATAATTTTTTTTAAAAATGAACACGTAAAATTATAATGCGAACAGCAGGAATTAACAAAAAGTCTTAAATACATTACTATTTATCAAACTGCATATCGGAAACTGTCTACCTATACCAGAGTTGTTTATTATGTTTGTCAAACAGATTTATGATGAAAACCAACCTGCTCTATCCTTAATCCTTTTCTTCGGTGATGCAAAATTATATTAACTTTACCTTGCTGTTCTATCCCAAGCTGTAAGCTTGGCCCACAACTAACCCTGATAAAGGAAATAAAATTTTGCAATTTTTCTGCAAGTGCTAACAAAATGTAACATTAAAAATTTGTTTAAATCTATTTAAAATATCATGAATGATATTTTAAAAATTAAATCGCTACAATATACAATTTTTTTTACTACTTCAAATACCTGCAGTTGTCTACAAATACTTTTAATCATTTCAAGTAAAACTGGATCTAACAAGCTGTTTAGGGGCTGGAGAATAACGTGTAAATGCTTGGGAAAACCGTTTTTCCTAAAAAAAAAAAAGTATTGTAACTAGCACCAATAAAAATAAAAGTGGTTTAATTAAAAATGTTATGTGTATTTTTATGGCAAAAAGACAGATTTATATGAAAATACATTAAAGAAAATAAAATACTGTTAATAATAACTTCCACTTACAGTTTGTCATTGAAGAATAATGAAGCTTCTATGAGTTTGTACATGTATTTTTACTTTGCTTCTGCTCACATATAAAATAATTTGGACAGGAAATCGTTATCATTATGCTAATATTTTAACATGCAGTGCTCATGGGATGTGCAAATTAAATGCCAGCAATTTAGCATTTCTTCTGTACACTTATCATATTTTCATCTTCAACTACTAACCCCACATTCTCTAATTATTATGTGTAAATTGATTTTCATTTATATGTCAAGAACTTTAATCAGCTATCATCATCTGAAATGAACAAACAAGTGATGGGTCTTTGAAATGTTATTTCTTATCTTGTAAATAAATCTCATTTTCTCCTACAGCATTTAAATGTAAAGTTAGAGTATGCGAGACACCAGTGCTGTCTACAATACAAATGCAGCTATCCTGTAGTCAGGACATGAAAAATGAACCCTTTGCAGCAAATAACTTTCTTTTTTCATTGCTTCTACAAATAACTTGCTATGCCTACCTTTATCCCAGTTCCCATATCAGAATTTTCAAATTATATTTTGGCTGTGATGATGTATTTGTCAATGACCTAATAGGATCAAGAGTATTTAAAATGTCCTAGAAGACTGTGGGATTTAACATTTTAAATATCAGGATATATAAATGATGTGGCTTAGAAGGGATAGACATTGAACTGTGATTCCCAAGTCAAAGGCACAGGAATCTGACCACTAGATCCAACCTTCTGGTGTCTTTTACCAACCCTGATTAATCAAGTACCCATATACTGAATACTGAGTAGTAAGAAGGGGGCTTTTTAAGGCTATCAAAATGCTCAGTGCAAATGAGAGTATGACACCTTCGCTGTCTACAAATCATACATTGTTACAAATGCTTAACATGAAGAGGACACCTTGAAATACACATTTCAGTAGTGTTGCCTTTTGGAAATGGCATGTGACTATTACCTTTTTGAATGGTCATCTTCACTGTACTAGTTACAAGTATTTTAAGTCACAGCATAATTTATATTAATGTAGAGATTAATATATCTACTGTAATATGTGATGCATTCTTTATGCTCATCTTCAAATGTGAAAATATCTGTTCATATACCATATTGGCAAAATTTGTAATCCTAATTTAACCTTCCTTCAAAGAACAAGGTTCTGATAAACAGAATAGTTCTATGCAACTCCCACAACCCATACCAAAATCTACTTGTATAAAGTAGACAATAAAGGTGGCCAGGCAAGAAACTGTTTAGATCTGTTAAGTCTTAAAAAGTGTTCATAGGATACTTCAGGAAGTGTGTCTCACTTTGTTTAATTTGATACTTTAGAGGCTAAGAGCCCAGTTATCATTTTGATCCTAAGATGTCTCAAATAAAGATTTTGTTCTTATACGCAATATTTGTATTAATTCAACACACTGCATGATGAAAAGTATACAGAATCTGCCATGAAACAGTTTTTATAGTGTTACATCTTCAAAACGAAAACTTCTATTGCAGGAAAACTGCTAACAATTACACTTTAAAAAAAAAATGAAACCAATAAATCAGTAGTCCCCCCCAAAAAAAAAAAACCAACCATACACACAAACAAAAACATAATGATAAAAGAAAACAAGGCTTTTAAAAAGAGAAAGATGAGCTCTGTTGAGATTCTTTTCCCCTTAAAGGAATTTATTAGCATAGCCTAATGTAACTGTATAAAAATGTCTTCAATAAGATTCTACTATTATCAGTGTAAAATGAAAAGAAGCAAGAATTAATAGCAACTGCTGCTTTTGACTATAAACATATCTTGATCAAACATACAGAAAAAAAATAAAATAATAAAAAAAAACTTGAAACTCAACCTACAGTTCATCCACAATTTAGAAAGATAAAGCAACAAATCTATTTTGGGGAAATCATTAACTTTGAATATTTGCTATACATTTAGAAAATATACAATGATATAAAAAAGCTGTGTCCCTTAAGTGGAAAGTGTGGCCCTAAAGCATAAAAAAGCCAGTCAGATATTCAGAAGTTAACGGCTGTTAAAAAGCTTTCTAAAATATTTTTTTTCTTCTAAACAGCAGTAAGGATGCATCTACTTGCCTTCCCAAAATTAAAAAAAAAAAAAGTGGTGATGATAACGAGTGATATTATGATGGTGATGACAAATGAAGTAACAATACAATGGGTTAAGTGCATGCTTATGTGTTTACAAGAAGAATAAATTAGGACAACTCTAAAGGAAGGCAGGCGCTTGCACACAAGCACATGCATGCACTCTTTCAAACATACATGGGAAAAGTAAAGAGAAAGAGAAAGGGGAAGGAAGGCATGATGAGAGTAAGAGAGAAAACAAATAATAAAAAAACTATTTGTAAACATCAACAATTATCATGTCTAAATACAAAGATTTCTAATGAAGAAATTACACCATGCACGCACGCACACACAGGCATTCAGACCATTCACATCCACACCATACATGGAAGTATGTCTTTCTGACTAGTATCACAAGGGTTGTTACAGTTGATAATGTTCGCTCTACCATATCAAACCCATTTCCTCTGCTACTTTCCACAAGTCTACATAAAATTAAAAACCCAAAAGTTCAAAATTTATTATGGATAACAACACATAATTTTGTGCTTGTTAAGCATAAGAAATCTTACTTGTAAGGCAATATTCAAGCACTTCAAGGAAATTCTATTAATCCAAAAATCTTCTATTAGATGGGCAAAAGATTTTACAAATTTTGATAAAACCATGGCAAATCTTTATCTGATATATTCTATCATTTGTGCTTTCTCCTGTGAACACTAGCACTACATAACAAAAAGCTCATTTTGAAACTGCTTATATTATTATTCTATGGTGAAAGCTAGTCTGGGAATTATAAAATAGGACAATGTATCAGATGCTGATATCACCAGTATATGACAAAATATTTCAGCCTGTAACCTTCTTTTCTCCTCGAGATATACAATAGCTAATGATGTGGAAAGCAAAGGATGCCAAAATACTTGCATTATTCTTTTGTGGGTACACTCCTTTGCAAAGCAAATAACTTAAACTAGATCAGAACAGCGGTACTTACTTACTGACTCTCAGACAGGTAGTCTGCGTTTAGCAAAAAAGACAGATATTGGAAGTACTTCCAGAAGATTTATCATATGGAACAACTTTGTAAACTGGTCTAATAACCTCTTTGAACTAGTCCTAGACCATATCGTTTTTTTTCT
>SRHC01003647.1:87688-217307 GCA_004794325.1 Pomacea maculata | reverse complement strand
ATATTTTAAAATACAAATTTATAATTTTATGATAGCTAAATAAACTGACAAAAATGTACACTAAGATCACACCACAAAATTACTGGGACCAATGCAACAGAAGTTTCACCCTTCTCCACTCTTCCCTTTCAAATTTTGCTTAAAGTTACTTACTGTTAAAGTCTGCTGGAGAAGGAACACCTTGAAGAGCCATCTGATCTGGGCGTCCACGACTAGGCATGGCAGTTCCTTGCAAAGCTCGTGCAGTGGAACTGTGCAATTTGCGATCACGTTCCAATTCCTCTGTACCCCGTCCCCCCTGTTAGACAAACATGCACAGATACATCACAAAAGAATTCAACATAATTTCAAAAAAAAAAAAAAAAAAAATATAAAAAAAAATAAAAAAGTTATTAACTTTTAAAATGAACATATTTTTAAAAAAAAAAGCCAACTCACAAATTTGAGCATGTTCCAGTCAAAGACATAGTCATATGTGAATCCCTGGCGGTGAAACAGGTTTCTGAAAAGTTGTCTCAGGTATGAGTAGTCAGGCTTGTCATCAAACCGTAGTGAGCGGCAAAAGTTGAGGTAGGTGGCAAATTCAGCTGTAATAACAGAATTACAGGCAAGTTACTTGCTTACTTCATTTTAAATAATGCAAAACATCTATAACTCAGGGATGATGTGACAAGTCTGCATACCTTTAGCTTCTGAAATTTTGTATTTTTTTGATAAAGAGCGAAACATAGGCAGTGTAATAAGGTAAAAGTACACAGTTTCTATAGAAGCATAACATCTGGCAACATTTTACTTCTTAAAACTGCACATTGTTTCATGAGTACTGAAACAGCAAGATACAGCAACTTGTAAATAAAAGACTTGAAAAGAGCTAGATAATATATACCACAATAAGAATTTCTTCTTCTCACAACTCTGCGTTTATGATTTAAAATCCAAACCCTGCTTTCAGACTAAGCTGATTCTTTTAAGAGCCAGTGAAAGCTTCTCATATAAAAGAGACTTACATACATACATATCATCATTTCATGAAAAGTTGGAGCCTTTTGAGGATGAATTATGGCAAAATCATCACTAGAATTATACTTTTACCAAACTTAAAACAAAGTTGAATTGATATGTGGAGGGAATGAAAAGAATGAAAATCATATGACCTCCTTTGCAAGATGTATGCACCTAAGAACCACCTGGGTGTTTTAGTGATTGTGCAGTCAAAATGTTTGTGTGATATATATATATTATTAATAGAGCATATTCCCACAGTACCTCGTGTTTCGATTTCATACCAACTTAACAGTGAAGACATGTTACAGCAAAATAGATGACAATGTTGCAGTAAAGAGAAAGATAAATCCCAGAAGATACTGTTGCTCTAACTCAATGCTTATAATTCAAAGTTTGTACAGGCCTTTTTGACTATCAGCTAAATCATTTTATTATTTTTGGTTTGTTGCCAGTCTATGCATGCTACATACTTTTATGCAAACACTTTAAACCCAAATTCAGATATTTCTGCCAGAAATGCTGACGCACAAAAAAATGTGTGTTCACAATGATCTAGAACAAACCTATAGCCAGTATAGGGCACAACTCACATGGAAACCCCTTGCACAACTCTTCAATTGGTGTGGACATTTTCTTTTCACTAATTCTCTCATATTTCTGTCGTTTGGTTGCTGCCTTCAGGCCCTGCCAGGGCAAGCTTCCTCGAAGGAAGTACATGAACACATAGCCGAGTGATTCCATGTCATCTCGCCGACTTTGTTCTGTAATACACATAATAATGCTGATTTATCCGTGTGTTCAGGACCTTGCTCACTTCATAAATTATCATGAGATTATTTTTAGCATACATCATCAGAGTTTAACATTCATATTTTACAAGCATCCAAAAATATTCTCAACAAGCCTCAAACATTGTGCATTACTTGACTAGGTCTCTGGGGTAGTTTTCTGTTCTCTAAGTCAAACTAAAACTATAAAACTAGAAGACAATGCCTACCAATGCCCAGGTGAGTGTTGATGCTGGCGTAACGAGCAGTTCCTGTAAGATTTTTGTTTTCTCGATATGGTATGTGCTGATGTGTACGTGCATCTCTGTATTTTTTGGCAAGACCAAAGTCTATGAGATACACCAGATTTCCTTTCTTTCCCAGACCCATCAAGAAGTTGTCTGGTTTTACATCCCGATGAATAAAATTCTTTGAGTGAATGTATTCGATTCTGCTTATCTGCAAAACACAAAGATTGCATTTCATGAAATGTAGTTAAACAATATGTCTGGAAATTGCATGCAGAGACCATTAACCTACATGTACCTATAGAAAAATAAGAAAACGCCACCATATTAATGAAATACAATATTTTAAACAAATCGGAGATAAAGAAAAAATGTTTTATAACTAAAGCAAGCAATTAAAAGAAGCAATAAAATGCTTTCATGATTTAGAGGAATTTAGTTTTAGCCATAAACTGGAAGTCAGTGAACAAGATAGAAATATTAAAAAAAATCATATCTGATTTTATGACTTATTCTCTTTCAGACTGTAGATATGAAGCACAGGCAAGGCTACCTCAGGGTTTACTATGAACTGGTTACATTGCAGGTTTCTATAAAGAAAAATGTCAGATCTAGGATGTTTCTAACAAAGGTCTCTGTCTTGGGTACAGTCTACAGCAATGGCTAAAAATACCCTCCTAGGATGGTAGGTAAAGAGTGTAGGTAAATCAAAATCTGAGATATGGTTCACAGCTATGCTCCTGCCAACAGATGGCACTTTTTATCCAATTACTTCCCCCAGATGGTACTTTTTATTCAATTACATAAACCAAACCAATTTTACGTATCAAATAAAAAGATGAACGCCAAGATTCTCTAAAACAACTAAAAAACATGAAAAGCTAAGCTAGGTGTGGAATTCTGCAGGAATAAGATTGCAAATATCAAAATATATTTCTATCTCCCTCACCACAGAGTGGTGCCCATGCACATTTCATGACAAAGAAAATAACAGCCAGCATACAAGAAAACAAAAGGACAAAAAGGCTCCGAGATTCTTAACTGGTTTTGGGGTTTTAGATCACAACTTTTCTTTAAAGAAATGGAAGTAAGAGGGTGCATTACCAGCTGGTCTGCCAGCAGCAATACAGTCTTCAGACTAAACTTTCGTGAGCAGAAGTTGAAAAGGTCTTCCAGGCTTGGGCCAAGCAGTTCCATAACCATAACATTGTAATCGCCCTCTGCTCCACACCACTTGATTGTTGGAATACCCACTAAAGCCAAAAATGAATTACAAATACTCAAAACAGCATTTATGCTAAAAAGAAAACTGTATTTCAAAATAACACAATATTATCCCACACAACTAATGAAACACCAAATCTTACATAAGGAATCAGCACTTTTAAGCCTCAGACAATAAGACTTTCTGCAATAACTAAGTAGAAAAGTAATCTTTAGAAAGTTCCTCTGGAACTTACTTTTCTGATTATATTCAAAATATGTTGGTTAACTGGTGTTCTAAAATACAATGATAGGCAAATATAAAGCTATTTGCTTGTGTGTATTTCTCAATTTTGGTAAATAAGTTTTTTTTACTTTAAAAAAAAAAAATGAAGAACACAGTAAGACACACTAAGCAAAGTTTCTATCTGCAACGGTTTGAGGTTTTTGTGCTATCTAGCATGTACAGAGCTGTGATGGCTATGCTAGAAACCACATTTATGGTCAGTTTAAATTACTGGCAGGAAAGATGAACTGAGTCATCAATGACTGATGCTGACCAAAGTCAGCAGCTTTCAGCTGTCTTGTAACGGTGGTAATGCATGGGAAAAAATGATTATAATTCTGGTTTTTGCAACTTTATAAGCCTGTAATGAACTGGGGATGTCTAATGTGTAACTGATTCAGTTACTACTACACTGTTATTATCTGTTTCTATATACAATTTCCAAGATATGTTATTTCTTTCCATAAATATTTTATTTCTGCCGTGAAAAAAATTGGGATTGTGGAAATGTACTACATTTAAACCTTACCTCCACCCTGCATCATTCTGTATATTTTGCTCTCAATATGGAGCTGTGGGTGTTTTGTTTTCACACATTCAAGTTTGATAGCAACCTCTTCTCCATTGGAGATATCAGTTCCTGCACAAAACATCCAAGTGATATTAATTTTTTTTGTTGATAACATTGTTAAAGAAAGCAGGGTTTTTTTTTTAGTGGTAATATGAGTACTAATAAACTTAGGTCTTCCCCCATGTGCATGCTTGCATATGCAGGCATGCACACACATATGAAAGCTAAAACTGTAAGGATGTTTGCAATTATGATGTAGTTTAACTGGGGAAATCAACAGTTTACATCAGCTAATTGAAAGACAACATATGCAAATGCTGAATTATTTTCAGGGCTTCTGCTTACGCAAAAAATTGCGTACAGTACGCATTAAAAGTTCGGAGGACCCCTTCAATTTTCGTCAATGGGGTCCCCTTCAAATTTGGGCAAAGAACAGGGACCCCTTAAAAATCTGAAGGGGTCCCTGGGACCCCAAAGAATTTAGCTGTAGCAGAAGCCCTGATTTTCCCACTGAACTGTCAATCCACACTTGGCTTTTTTGTTTCAGCCTGTTTCAAGATACCTTGTGAAGTTTTTAGAAAAATAAAACAGAAAAAAATTAATGATGCAAGTATGAGAGAGAAACAGAATAGTCTGGATATTTTAAAGATTGCCTCTTGATAGTGGGCATGAATGCATGCATGGTCAAACTCATCGATAATATAAATTCTCTATCATAGTACATAGCCTTGTAATAAAGCCAACCTTACAAACATCTATGTCGAATGTAAATAGTAGTCACGTTGATCACTGAAATGTTAGCACTATTGATAACTGTTTCTGCTATAAAAAAAAGTCTTATTTCTTTTATTATTTCTACTACACAGGCCAATCTGGTAAAACATTAACCAGAAACAAATTATACAACACTTATTCAGTACACACTTGAATCCACATTAATTCTTTTGCATCTCAAGGGTCAAATTTCCAAGAAATTCACAACTATGACAAGGAGTGGGAGGGGCAAGAAACTCTTGACTGATGTTTTACTTACTGACTGGTAAAAACTCATAAAAACTAAGTAAATCAGCTCGGAAGTACTTTTAAAACAATAATGGACACAGTGTGTTAAAAATGTAAATGTGTCGATTACGTTGTGTGTTTCGAATGAAGACAATTATTGACGATACTTCTCCAAATGACAGAAATAGTAAAACTGCAAGTGTTCAAGATTCTCTTTTAGTGTCTGTTTGTATGATAGAGGAATGCAGTCGGTAAGTTGACAGCACAGCTGATTCCACATCTCCGTACACACAAAAAGAGAATTTGAAAAAAAAAATCTGTCATCTAACCTTTCTCATTTTATATTTTAAAATGCTTACCAAGATATATATCTCCAAAGGAACCGCTCCCTATCTTTCTTCCAAGACGATACTTGTTTCCAACCCGTAGCTCCATAGCGCTAAAAACAAAGACAAATGTGTCCAAATTTAGCACAATGAACAGGCTTCTCGACCGACAAGTTCCTATGACTGAACATAAACAAAAATATAGAAAGGAGGGGTTCTGTTAAACACAATCCCCAAAATCGTACCTTTGATGATGTATCGTTAGAAGACAATTCTCATCAATAAGATAAATGATTATATTGCGCAAAAGTGGCGTTCAGCCAATCTCAATTTACGCTTGGACTGACCGATGCCGACGATAACGTTCGGGTTTAGCTTTTCCCTTTGGCAGCCATTATTTACTCAATGGTTGCTCGACACAGACTGCGCAGGCGCTTAGTATTTGCTTCCGGTAAAGAGGCCCGGATATAGAAGGTTAGAGGGTATCGAAGCGATTTTCTTGCCGACAATTCAGACTTATTACATGCAAAGATAACATTATATCGACGGCTTAATAAGCGTGAAGATAATTACCTATATTTACCTATTAATTACCAGATAAGCCTGACGACACCAGTTCAAATCTTCGTAATCTTTTAGCACCGGTTTTCGAACGCGTCTGTAGTTACGGTTGTGAAAGAAAAATGACATACCCAAGTACGCGTTTGTGGCATAGGCTGTGTTGCGTGGTGGTGTGGTTATTTCAGAGTGCGCCTTGCGGCCCACCACCTCCGACTTCAGCACTCATGGACCACTCTTTGTCTGGTCTCTACCCTTCGACCTGTCCGACTTGGGTGACCCTGCTAGGAGCTGATGCTCCTGTCGGCATAGCTCTTAGGGTCATCGAGACACGCAAGCCCCCCGACCGCGGCAAGGTGGTGATCCAACAGGGGGACGCGTTTGTGGAAAGACGCCGTCGCTGGGCAAATTTAATGATTTAATACTGGTAAAGTATAAAGTAGCTAATAGAGAACAGAATCGCTAAATTTTAAAGTTGTTGGTAGTTTTACAATGATGAAATGGAGTCGGCGATTGCAGGTGTCATCTCAGAAGAGGTGACAATAAAGATGTTACGTCCCAGCCGGGAAAACTAGTGGGGTAGTAGTGGGCCTCACTACACACACAAGTGGGGCCCACTAGTTTTGCAGGGTGGGGTGGCTAGGCTGACACATTGCCAGGCCTTGAATATGGAATACAGTTCGAAGTGGAAGGATGTAAAATGATAGTGCTCTCGCTTTCTCACCAAAAACACATGTATGCACACACACACATCTATCTTAACCATGGACAACTAATGACAGTAGCAAGAATGGATCGAATTTCAGCAAGAGGTATTTCAAAAAACGAAAGTCTTCAATGCTTTCTTAAAACCTGGAAGAGGCTGAATGGTGTAAAACGAGAATGGCAGCGCAATAGGTGTAGGATAGTGTGGTCTACACAGGAACAAATATCTCAATGGAGAATAGTAGCTGAGTCAGGGCTTCTGCTTACGCAAAAAATTGCGTACAGTATGCATTAAAAGTTCAGAGGACCGCTTCAATTTTTGTCAATGGGGTCCCATTCAAATGTGGGCGAAGAACAGGGACCCCTTAAAAATCTGAAGAAGGGGTCCCTGGGACCCCAAAGAATTTAGCCTTAGCAGAAGCCCTGGCTGAGTATAATTACATAAAGAGCCAGGAGAGGAGCCACGGAGGAAACTATGGCGTATCACAGCCAGCTTGTAGTTGGACTTGAACATATGCAACCAGTGTGCAGAGAAGAAGTGTGACATGACTGTTTTCTTGACTTGAAAACAAGAGGGCAGTGGAATTCTAAACTCTGTAGTTTCTGTGCCAGCAAGTACAGAGTTGGCATAATCAAGTTTGGAATGAAACGACAAAACTAGTATCTTTATTGCTTGAATATTGAGGTATGGTCTGTTGGCACTGATCTGACAAATAGCCACATAAGCTGGATAATAAATATGAGTTACATGGTAGTCCAGGTACATGGTATTCAAGATGACAGCCGAAATTGCAGGCAAAAGATACAAAGGGGATGGTAAGGGTCCCCATACTGATGGAGGATAATCCAGAGATCAGAAGGGTTGGGGATATAAAAGCTTCTGTCATGTTCAATTTCAGTTTGATGTTGGCCATCCAAAACTTTGCAACTGTGATATAGCATTCCAGCCTTTTGATAGTGTTGTCAGTGTCAGAGTTGCAGAATAATGCATACAGTTAGTCATAAAAATGACTGATTGGAAACAATGTGAAGCATAAGTCAGAACCCAAATGAAAAAAACAGATGGATCAGATGAAACATTATTCAGAATTGACTGAGTGCAACTAATCAGTTTCCAGACTAGAGTAAAATGGTTGCATAGTTAACTGAACTGGCATCTGAGGCATTGAAAAGTATTCTGTGATCAACAGTGTCAAATGCAGCACTGAGATCAAATAGAATCCAAACAGATCTCTCTTTTTTGCTTTTTAGAAGGGATCTTTCTACTGAATATTTGACAATGAGCATGCATAACAGGCATCTAATTTACTTTGTGTAGAAGTGAGTGTGTCTTTTATATGCAAATGTGGGTGCGTGGTTGTTGATTTAGTCTATGCATGATTTATATAAACCACTATGAGCAAATCTTTGGAAAGGTGCTATATAAATCCTTGTTATGATAAGTATTATAATAAGTAAGCTAAACGATAAAATGCTGATGTTGGTGATAATATGCAAAAGGGGGGCAACTAACTGGGGATGGAAACAGGATCCAGAAGCATAAATTCAGGGTGGCATAAATTCACTATTTGAGTAGAGAGGTGGTTCACTGGGGACAGATTTATTCCAGACAGACAGTAGAACCACCTTGATTAGTGCACTACTCAGATACTTTGATCAAGAAGAAATCAGAAAAAAGGTCTGCAGGATAGCTGAAAGAGAAGACTTTTGTTTCTCACTCGTGCTCGTATAGAATTGATGAGGTATTACAGTGGGAGAGATGAGAATGGAAATGAGGTTTTGGCCTGACCAACGATGAAGTGAACCACCACATTTTAGTTACAAATCCGTTTCAGAACAGCGAGTTATGACTTCAGCCAGTCTTTCAGCTTTACATTTCAACCCCATGAAGGCTTTTCTCTAATGACAGTAAACCATGGTTCACTCCTTGTGGATTTGAGATGGTAATGATGAACTGCTATGTGTTTGTCAGTACTAATTAAGAAACATGGAGGGTGTATCTAGACTGCAACATGAATAGATTTTGGAACATTATTATTACAAAATTTGATTTTAGTAAATATTACTTAAATGATAAAAAAGTCAATGGTTTAGCAGGTATCTGATGTTTTAATGATTATAGTTTAGTTTATGTTCTTGAAAGCACCTCTTAAATTTTGCTTTGTCCCATTTCTTGCAGCTTCCATTTGTGCTGCTAATGTGAGCAGATTTTATGATTTTGTAATATAACATTTACAAGTGTCAGTATATGGTTGCAGCTTTGGGGCAAGGAGAGGTAGGAAACCAGCTGTGGATGTTAACGCTTTGTGGATTACACATGCTTCATAGAAAGTCTGCTTATGGGTTAATGTAATTCAAGAGCTGAAAATTTTTGTGTCAATAGAAATTTCACAGAAGAAAATTTAGTGGAAAAAATATGTGTCTATAACCTTGTTCTGATCATCCCAAGCATATATTTATAGAAATAAATGCAGATTTGCCAGTACCAGAGTACATATATGTGCATACATTTGAAATCTGGAAATGTATAGTGTTGCTGGAAGAATGGGGGGAATCGCTGTTTTATGCCAAGAATGCATTTAAGGTATAGTTATGGCGAGGTAGCCAGCCATATACACAGATGCCAAATGCAGAGAAAGAACAGCGTGCCCTTTATCACAGACAGGGCTACAAACCCTCACTGTATTGTTGACAGGTGCTAACCGTTGCGCCACCAGACCACCTTGCTCTCAGGAAATGTGCATACAAACTTTGAATAAAATTACATGATCTTTTCATAAATGTCCTCAGCATAAAAGGAACAGTAGAACAAGTTAAAAGAAATTAAACTCACATAAGCAAAACAAACCAGTTTTTCATTTTTTAATGTAATTTTCCATAGCAAGCATCAATGCTGCTCGAAATTTGACATTAAAACAGACATCACATTTATTCTCTCAAAATTAATTGGTCACTGCACTATTTGTGCTATTTCAGATGTTAAATAAATATTCAAAGTTTGGTGAGCAAATCAGTCGATGGCTTAAATGACCAAGAACAGTCATATGCTTGTCATTTTCTCCTGTTCGAACTGAAACCACGTCCTGAAACAGGTAAAATATGTCACTTGCTGTAAATAACAAGGCAGGAAACAGACAAATTTATGAAACAGCGTGTAAATAACTTGGAAAGAAGAAAACCACTTTTTAATGGATGAAATACTTCAAAAGACAAAGCTAAGTGCATTTAAAAATACTTGCTGCAAGAACTAAAGCCATTCAACACCCTTGATCTGAACTGTAACTATAGTCATCATACATGTTAACTCAATAGTAATCAGAATTACACTGTAAATAACCCAGGTCCAGTGAGTTATAGCATTTCTTCTGTTGGATGATCAAATCTTTCCAGAGTTTTGGAAATGATTATCATTACAAATGACAATGTTTTCCTATTTTTGAGTGGGAGTACTTAGCTGAGAAAAAAACAAATACAATAGATCTTTCTAAATGCTTGCTTGTTCTTGCAAAGTAAGGCCTCACCTGTAAGAATCCACATGATGTACCCATAGTAACATCCAAGACGATGTCACCAAGCACCAGTTCTGCCTTTCCTGATTTCCGTACCCGTAATTTTCCTACGTATCCCTCAGAAAAGTGATCTAATGAACATGCACCCATTTTCTTTTCCAGCTGAAGCCAGAAAGAAATAAAAAGAATATAGTAGCATTAAAAAACAAATAAATGATAGAAACATAAAGCCTTGAACGTCATAAATTTGTTACTGGTAAAAATAACGTCAATAAATAATGCTATACATCAAATCACAAAAACCATTCTGGAGTGCTATGTGTATTGCATCATAAAGATGTTTTGAAATTAATCCTTAGTTTGAAACAGATGATCCTCTTGACTCTAGTGACAATGAAATGATGAGTATCACAATTTTGTTAGCAGCAGATAATGATGCTAAAGACACAGAAATATTCTCAAAGACAGCAAGAAACAGGGGGAACAAAACTTTAGATCGGAAGGTTAAGCATGAGAGAATCTTAACGTACCAAATCATTTTCTCTTTAAATTGTTACTCAAGCCTCTCAGGTGTACCCATGCATGTGCACATGCACGCACAACCACTTTGTGTAATCTACATTAACATTTTTTTAAGGGATATTTAATATAAATGGTTAAACAGACTCCAAGACAGGGCTCTCCATAGCAGTCAATCTTCAGCAAGATGCAACATTACTGGGGTATCTAGATGGATTTTCAGGTTTTCAGAATAGTTTTAATGTTGCCATTCTCTAGAAGCTTTCCTAAATTTAAAGAGCTTAAAGCCCTTTAACTGAATTTTAAAGAAGTAAAAGGTCTATCTATCTCCTAAACGAAAATAAAAAAAAAAAAACAACAACAAAAAACAAAAAACAACCAAAAGCAATAACCAAACCTCATCATTTTCTCTGTTTTCTTTGTTGGCTGTGCCAGTGCTCCCATCACTAAGCCCTAGCTGAAGACCTTTAGGTACTCCTGGCAAAACATCTGGCAACTGGAGAAAAATAAGCTCCTCTTTCTCTGTTATATAGACAAAAATGTGAAACTTCCAAAAGTTTCTGTTGAAAAAAATGTTTAAAAGGGCATTTTGTTTTGTTTAAACAGAATGAACAACAACAACAAAAAAACTCCAACAAAAATCTATGTAGCAAATGAAAAATATTAATTTTAAAGTGATTTTTAAAAAATTTTAAAATTTTAAACATAGCCAACATGAAAATTAGAGCTAGTGCACACTTTAACTGAACATCAAAAATATTGTTTTGGAAATAGTGGATGTAATCAAATTTGCTTAAAGCTGTATGATGTATTTTGTATTACATTATTTTGTATTATCCATCAAAGAGGCAATCATTTTTAAATGGATTTACCTGACTTTGCAACTGAGTTGAGCAAATAATTAACAGACATTCTATCCTCTTTTTTATGATGTATTGTTTCCTCCTTAGTAAATGAAGTGGGGGTTTGTGTTGGCTGATATTTGCTTCCTTCATTGTCACAATCCATAGGCTCTTCTTTTTTGACAAGGAAATAGGAAACAAATGCTTAAACATTCTTCTTTACTTACACTTTAAGGTCACTTTTAAGAATATACAATTAAAAAAGATGCAACATACTTAGCTGCAAACAAGTATAAATGAATAATATCATTGAATTTCTGATTGGCTTATTTTAAAGAGCCTTTTTGATCCGTCTCAATGCCACAGTTAGATCCATTACTCTGTGTATCTTTTGCCAGACAAAGCAGGCAGAAGTTAATCTTAATATCCTTTAAGCACTTTACTAACCCACTCTCTAGCCATGTGTCTATAATTTCCTTCACTGTACTATATCTTTCTCATCTAGCAAAGAAGTCATGTTCTAACAAAAAAAGTCATTATGTTATTGACAGAAACGTGAATCAGAGATCGTGGTGATGAGAGTGTCTGTGTTGATCTGACCCCAGTTAACTACAGTATATGGTCATTCCCCCTGTGCCAGTCACGAAGGTGGGATTGCTGTGATATTTAAAACATCTCTTGTGAGTCACCTTGCGTTTAGCACTGATCTTCCTTTTGTACACTCGTCATTTGACTTTGTTAATGCAAGACTTTTGTTGCCAGATTAGTGTTTATATAGACCACCACCCAACACCATCAACAAATTGACAACATGTACCTGTCAGAATTTCTGCTTGACCACTGCAACAAGGATTAATGGCAAACCTGTGATCATAGGTGACTTTTGATGAAAATAACCATCCAAAAAGGATCATGGACCTGCTCAATATCTTCCCGTTCACCCAGTCAGTCACCGAGCCCACTCACGTAAAAACTCAAATCCTGGATTGGGTGGTGCACAGACCTGTTGATCATGTCATACACATGGTTAATCTCTCAAATGTGCTCTTTTCAGATCACTATTGTGTGTGGTTTGATCTGTCAGGCAGTCGCCCAGCAATGACACCTGTGTTTCGCACTCTGCATCGTCTTCATGTCATGGATATGTCTATGTTTCATGATGACTTGGGAACTGAACTGGCTCTCTGCCCATCAACCTCTGCTGATAGGCTGGCGGCTGTTCTCCACTCTGTGCTGGAAGCCTATGCTCCTGCTGTGTGTACTAAAGTTCACCCCAACAAGCATGCGCCATGGTACCCCAGAATTTGCGTTGAACGGCAGAGAGCTAAGGCGACGTGTCGACAAGCTGAGAAGTTGTGGCATAGGTCTGGGCTGACAGATGCTAAACGCTGCCAAGCGTGCAGTCATCTACTTTGTTTAATCGGCCAAAACTAATTCCTCCGTGCTCCCAGTAGTTATTCATTGAGTAGGAGTCTATTTTGGGCTGCACAAACAGGCTGTAACTGCCCACAGTCATTGCACCTGCTTTACTGCCTGAGGCCTTCAGCGAGTTTTTGTGTCCACAAGATTCTTAGCATCCAGGCTAAACTTGATCTACTGCCTGTGCACCCTTCAGCTCTTGCTAACCATATTGACGATCTGGCAAGGTCAAAGAGCTTCTTTGCTTTCTTTCAGCTGATCTCAGAAAGTGAGTTTAGGACCATCATACTCCAGTCAAAACCCACAACTTGTCCACTAGACCCAGTTCCCACCCCATTACTATGTAAGATGTCCTACTCTCTGCCCTCACAGAAATAGTAAATGATAGCTTGTTCTCTGGCATCTTCCCAACTACCTTCAAAGCAGCTTTAGTGAAACTGCTGTTAAAAGCCCTACCTTTGACATCAACGTGCTAAACAATTACCGCCCAGTCTCAAACTTGCCATTTCTTTCCAAAATCCTTGAGAAAGTGTTCTCAAGTAACTTCCACCTATCTTAACTCTGAAAATTTGATTTCTCCCTCACAGTCTGCTGATCACCCTTTTCATAGCACTGAGATTGGCCTGCTCAAGGTGAACAACAACATTTTGTCTGGTCTGGATAGAGATGACATCTCATTTCTCACCATATTAGACATGTCTGCTGCCTTTGATGCTATAGATCACACTACTCACATTCATAGACTCAATACTCCCTATGGCGTTTCAGGCTACTCCCTCAACTGACCTGAGTCATATCTCTCAGATAGGATTCAGTTATAGTGGATGGCTCTGTACTTGGTCCCATTCTCTTTATCATGTATTGTCATGGGCAATCCAGTGGCGCAACAGTTAGCAGCTGTCACCAATACAGTGAGGGTTGGCTGTCCTAGGTTCAGCTCTCGTCTTGGACACGCTGCTCTTTCTCTGCATGTGACATCTGTTTACATGGCTGGTTGCCTTGCAATGATATAGCCTTAGTTGCAGGCTTGGCGTAAAACACCAATACCCCCACCCCACCCCCACTTCCTTTTCTGTCTCAATTACTCTTACCTGGAATAAACTGCTACTCCATATTCTCTAGAAATCTATTCTCTCTTCCTTTGAAATGTCTCTTAAAACTGACCTTTTCTCCTCTCATAATGTGTCTCTGTGTGTGTGTATGAAGACATGCTTGCACATGTTCAAGTTTTTTTTAATGTTTGTGCAATGAATTACCATAGAAAGAATGAACACTTTATAAATATTATTATTATATGTTGACAACACTTCTCACGTTTTATATGTATTGTAGCATCTCCAGAAATGCCTTTTTGTTCTCTCTTGAGCTCTTCCATAGAAACAGATGACATAGGGAGCATAACAGGAATCATATCTGGATCATCTTCTGGTCCATCTGCAATAAACTTGAAGACACAAAAAGCAACGTTTATAAAGATCTATGGGTTGAAATCTATAATTCAGTTTTCATTACAAATGATTCATTCAGTTCTTCTTGATCCTAGTCGCCCGCAGTGGAGCATAGGGCTGCAACTACACCCCGCCATCGGACCCGGTTCTGGGTGTCCCTTTCCAGTTGGGACCATGTCATGCCAGCTGTCTCTGCCTCTCTGTGGACTAATCTCCTCCATGTCTGTCTGGGTCTCCCAACCTTGCGGCTCCCCTGTGGATTCCAGCCTAGAGCTTGTCTTGTTAGATTGTCGGCCGGCTTTCACAAGGTGTGACCAATCCAGCCCCACTTCCGCTTCTTGATGTCTTGGCTGGCAGGTTTTTGGTTGGTTCTCTCCCACAGGTCTGTATTGGAGATCTTCTCGGGCCATCTGATGTTGAGGATGTGGCGCAGACATCTGTTGGCGAATGTCTGAATCTTGTTGGTGATGGTGTTTGTCACACGCCATGATTCAGATCCACATACAAGGACTTACTTTACATTTGTGTTAAAGATGCGGATCTTGGTATGTAAAGATAAAGTCTTGGAGTTCCAGATGGGTCGCAGGGTGTGGAATGCAAGCCTGGCTTTGTTTATTCGGCTTCTTACATCTTTATCTGCACCTCCATCTTTGCTGACTATGCTGCCAAGGTAAGTGAAATGGTCTGACTCTATAATACATTCCCCATGTAGTTGGAGTGGGGCTTCTTGCTTGCTGTTGACCCGCATTACCTCCGTCTTTTTGATGTTGATGGTCAGGCCAGTCATTGCTGCTTCTTCTGCGAGCCGAGCGAGCTTTATCTGTGCATGTTGTTGCTTGTGGGGCAACAGGCTGATGTCATCCGCAAAGTCCAGATCCTCAAGTTGCCTGGCGAAGGTCCACTGAATGCCCTTGTTGCTGTTAGAGGTTGTTCTTCTCATGATCAAATATTCAGTGATCTACCCAAAAGTTCTAGATAAAAGCATTCACTGGATAGTTCACATAGTGTATGATGCTACATAATTTTTTGCATTTTTTACAAAATTTTAAGTGTACAGCACTGATAAACTCAAAACTAGCATTATTTTATCATTGCTGAGTTGTGGATTATTTTGTACAGCTGGCTGATTGTAGACCAATATACATTTGCATTAAAGTTGTGTGAAATTAATCTTGAATAAATAGCTGTTAATATTTTGAGCAATAAGAACAGCAGTTAATGGAAACCTCCAATTTCAGGTCTACAGGGAGGTCTACATCATCTCTAAGCCATAAACTTACATCATCTCTAAGCAAATGGTCAAGGGTCTGGTTTTGTATTTCTCCACCCCTCCTTGCATTTTCCTGCTTTACTCTTGCTGGTGCACCACCTTTTCCTCCAGAAAAGCAACCACCAACTCTTCCATCATAACTGCTGCTTCCACCTGAAAAATGTTGCATTGTGATTTTCTTCTTTGATTACAAACATTCTGCACAGAGGATTTACATTCAGGGAACATTATGTGTCCTATTCCTCACCCTAGACAATAGGTAGCTGACCAGCAAATGCTTTAGCAAGTGTTTTATCTGGACCTGCACTTCGTAACAGTTGCTGATCAAAAAGATTATGGCAATTTTTTTTAACATTGTTCAGATTTTCATAGTTATCTATTGCAGTATTGTTCTGCACTGGAAATAATAAGAAGTTTTCTAAAGAGAAAAAAAGCTGTGAGCAAAAACTGAAAAGTATCTTTCTGTGTCTTTTTCATCAGAATTGCCTGCCAAAAAGTTTAATTCCATTCATACATACTTTTGTAGCCAGGGTCTACAGCAGGTCCCATTTCAAAAAGAGAGGGAGTCTGAATTAAGTTGCTTTGACCTCGACCTCTCCCTCTACCTCGACCACCACCCCTCCCTCTACTGCGTCCAGAGTGCTCCTTAAATGGATTTTGGCTTTCTTTTGTATCATGCTGATCTGAGGCTCTGGAAATAAATAACCATCAGCTGCCAATATAAATCTGTTATATAAATCTCTGAACAATATTAACAGGTAAGAATAAGAGTAAGGTCATCAATATTAACCCTTATTGAAAGCATAGAGTTGGAAACTTCATTTAATCTTCTTTAAAGTTTGGTATGAACTGAGATTGTGTTCAACTTAAAATATGTCGATTAAAATCTATACTTTGTATATTGCCTGTAACACTTGCAACCATCCCTCATTTACATAGCACATGCCCCCCTAAATTTTAATGCTTTCTTAAAGGATACATGGGATGATGAAAAATAAAACCAATCAAAAATAAAGAAAGTAATTATGTGAAAAAAATCCAATAGTTCTCAACTCTTAAAAGGAATGACTTTGTTCATTACCCTTCTCTAGGTCTTTCTTTTCTGACAGGAATAGTAGGTGCATAAATTTTCTTAGGTACTCCACCAAGAGTCAAATCTCGAGGACCTCTCAGAGATGGTAACCTGCAGTTTATAAGCAAAGTGAAATAAAGACAGGTACATTGGTTTTGCCTGCACAGTGACTTTGAAACAAATTTGCATGCCAACAATTTATTACAATCAACTATACTACAAGGTCTGCTGCATAAATCTGTGATGAAGCATGCATCAATGTTATAATATTATAACATGACTATAATCAAATGAAATACGATTATATATCCTAACAAATTAGGCAGTACAAATTGTACCTTGCTGCTTTCGCTGCAGGTGTACCTCTTCTATCTATCAGACCGCGGGGAAGGTCTTGCGCTTTACTGTCCCTGCTGCCATTGTTCATCTAAAAGGAAAAACAAACATAGACTCAAGAGTCACATTATCAAGCGTCCTGATGTGTGTGTGTGTAAACAGATAAATTACTTTTGATTTGCAGTAACTGGTGTAATTGGTGAGGAATAAAATGATGACTGATGGAATGCACCTTTTAATTATAATCTCAATACATTACTTTCCATAAAAATGACTGGAGAAAGTGGTTTAGCTCATAAAAATAAACAGAACTGAAATACCTTTTTTAGATCTGTGTGAGATAAAAGTCAATGTTTTCAGCAATTTCATATGTTTCGTAACTTTCGCGTAGGTACTTTGTGTCGTAAGAAACCTCTCTGTAAACTTGCGTAGCTCTTCAGTCTTAAGCAAAGAAAGTATGTATAGTCACTCTTCAAAGTAAGGGACGCGACTCTTATAAAAAGATGGCTGCTTCCTTTGGCATGAGAGTGTGTGAAATAAATAATAGGTTGCTATTCAAATATTACAGGTAACTGGAAGAGAATAACATCATTACCAACACAATATATAGTTTTTCTTCTGATTTTCTTTAGCGTTTTTGTATATTTCAGTCGTGAACAGTAAAGCTTCTTTTATCTTTCCCATGTCTTAGATGGTGTTGGTCATGTCTGCAGAAAGTGCGCACGAAGAGTACGATGTCAAAAGAGGTACTAAATCTTTACGACAGGGGAGTTTTCCAAAGGTTATACCCAGATGGAAGGTGACGTAAAACAGATTTTCAGAGTCCTAATAATGTCGGGGTCACTTTAATAGATACAATGCTCGCATACGTATATGATTCTACCGCGTCCCATAATCGAGTCAATCACTGCCAGATCATCATCTATGCAATAATTCAGCAACAAAATAAGTGAATGATGATATGCGTGCTTGCGTGGGTGTACGTGTGTGTGTGTGTGTGTGTGTGTGTGTGTGTGTGTGTGTGTGAGAGAGAGAGAGAGAGAGATCTTTTTCTACATATTTTAGCATCTAAACGTGCAAAAAAAGCATGTCCATGAGCTGTACGCCACCACCAATTGGTACAACTTACCTTGTAATGATGTGTGGCTTACGTGCCTCGTCGATCCACAGAGCTATGTCGCCAGGAGCTTTGTGCTTCTGGCAAGTCCAACCAAGCTAAATAGGCCTGTCATGGTAGATGTCAAACCAAAATGTTGCACCCTGGCACTCCAGGTTGGGGGTTTTGTTTTGGGCTAACAACCCACTCATGTATATTAAAAAAAAAACTGTTACAGAAGCTGCAACTGTACCACACAACGGCCTGGTCAGGAAGATTCCTCTCTAGAAGAGCTTTAATTATGATGTTTGCTGGTGAAAGCGTTAGAGAAGCTAACTCACGGACTCGTCTTCTGATGATCAATGCAAGAACCAGGATAGGGATCTGGAACATCAGAACCCTCAACTAAAGTGGCAAGTGAAATGAGAAAATTCAACATCAGGGTTCTCGGACTATGCAAAACCAGATGGAATGGAAGTGGCTAGACCAGACTAACATCAGAAGAAACCATTACTTACTCTGGTCACAAAGACCTGGACCACGACCATACCCAGGGAGAAGCACCTGATGTCAACAGACGCAACAAAGGCGCTGATGGCCTGGGAACCAGTCTCACCAGGGCTCATATCAGCAAGATGTAACGCAAAAGGAAGATCACCATTATCCCATACTGTTCAGCAGTAATTGCAGCAGAGGAAGAGGAAAAAGAAGACTTCTACAGCTCGTTGCAGTCTCTTCTTGACCCCACACCAAGAAGAGATCTGAAGATCATCTTGGGAGACCTAAATGCTAAAGTAGTGGGAGATGACAACACCAACAGGGAGCTCATCATGGAAAAATGGGGAGCTCTTCGCAGACTTATCACTTTCAATGACCATGTCATAGGTGGAACTGTGTTTCCACACAAGAATATATACAAGACAACTTGGAAAGGGAAAGAGAACACAAAGAATGGATGACGCCAGAGACCTGGGTGAAGATTGAATCAAGAAAAGGACTGAAACAGAAACTCAACCATTGTCAAGACCAGCCAGAGAAAGGTCTGAGAGCTGAATACTGGAAAGCCGACCGCCAAATGAAGAGGTCTGTCTGTGAAGACAAGAGACACTTCACCCCATGAATTGACAGAGGAAGCAGAGACAGTAGCTATACAGGGAAACATGAAGTGACTATATGAAATAACACAAACTGTGTCAGGCAGGAGTGTTAACCCAAACAAGCCAGTGAAAGATAAAGATGGCAAGACCAGAACAAGTGATACAGGCAAAGAGACTGCTTGATGGAGCACTTCAAAGAGATTCTAAACCGACCTTATTGACCATCTTTACCTGACATATAACCATCAACTGAACAACTACATGTCAACACCAGCCCTCCCACAAAGAAATCATCAAAGCTATCAAAAGCATGAAAAGCAGCAGGCACAGATGGCATACCCCCAGGAGCACTAAAGGCAGACCCAAAAACAATAGCAACAGTTTTACACCCCCTCTTACACATAATCTGGGAGCAAGAGCTAGTGCCAACAGACTGGAAATTAGGCCACCTGGTCAAGTTACCAAAGAAAGGAGACCTTTCTCAGTGCAACACAAGTGGTGGGAGATCATACTGCTGTCCATTCCCAGCAAAGTCCTGACAAGGGTGATACTAGAGAGACTGAAGAAGGCACCACATTACTTCTAACAGCATCTATTTTTTTTATTTGATAACAACAGCAGCTGACCTAGGTGTATCACATGACTGATTTGTATAGAAAACTAAGTTGCTTGCATACAATGAGCAATGAGTGTGTCATTATGCTGAATAGTAACATCTGCACCCAGTGGTCAAATTGACTGATGCCAGTGGCCAAATTGACTTTAGGTTGTAAATGAATCAGTTAAGGGTTGTTGAAAAATAGGCCAGCCCCCACCAAAGTCAATTTAACCATTTGCTGATTCGACTATGGCACGAGCTGATGTGACCACAACCTATAGTCGATTCGACCATTTCCTCTAGTTGATTCAACAAATCATGATCTTTAATTATCTTGCTTGGAATTAATGATTCAGCCACAAAATAAGTGAATTTTGTCCCTGGTTGATTCATGTACATCTTGTCTGAGTGTGTTGTGTGTGTATGAGAGTGGATCCAAGTCAATATAAATATGTATATCACATGACCAACTTGTATAGAAAAAAAATGCAGATCAGTAGTTGAATCGACTAAGGGTCATGGCTGAATCAACTTGTGCATGGTTGAATTGACTTGGTCCAATCAGTAAATGGTCTAAATGACCACTTACCTTGAACAGTGCCATGTTTCTTTTAGGATTTTTAAGCATTTACAAAGTCTCAAACTATTGCTATCACTCTTTGTCGAAGAAGAAATAAGATATTGAATCAATATAATCATTTGTGAATCCATTCTGCAAAACAAATATGCTTGTTATAAATGGATGTCAGTTACTTTAAGTGTTACTTATGTTTTATGTAGCATACTGATTGTTTTCAATATTAATGATAGATATAACTATGTAACATTTATAATTAGACTATTATTATGAAGACAGTGTATTTCTAGCATGATGTGTAATAACATTAATGAAAAGGGGTTTAATTTTTCGGAAATAAATGAATATAAAACTAAAATTTAATTTTACATTTCAGTGCACCAGATCTGGCACATCATTTGGCAAAATCACAGACAGTGTATTGTGGATTTGATCCAACTTCTGACAGTCTCCATATTGGAAATTTGTTGGCATTAATTGCACTACTGCATCTTCAGCGTGCTGGGCATTCAGCTATTGCTCTGGTGTGTATTTGGTGCACTTTGCTGGAATTTGAAGATTCTTTGTTTCAACGGAGCTAAAATATTTTGTCATTTTTCAGCCATCGCTTTGAATAATGACTGGCAGGAATATATAGCCATCCAACACAGCATGTAAACTCCATAAGTCATGCTTGCAGTTATGACAAATAAGACAAATAAGGCTGACCGTATCTTTTCTGCTCAGTCTTGTGTTGGAGTAATGTTTCATTATTGTTGTTCTAGCATGCTTTATAAGAATAGCTTTTCTGCTAACGAAACAATTATGTTTATTTAAAATAGTAGAGTATATCATTTTTGGTATAATAGGTTAAATTTTGATTGTTTGAATGTTTCTTGTTATTCCTTTTTGTTCCCAGTTGAGCATAGGGCTGCAACGACAGTGTTGTAGTTGCAGTTTGTGTAGCAGGGGTTGTTTTACAGGGTGGGGTTGCTAGCCCTATGCCCAACCCTCCTCCTTCATCCGGGCTTGGGACCGGCAGGTTACCCGTGCAGTTTTCCGGGCAGAGTGGGTCAAAGCAAATATATAAAGGAAATATTTCTCATGCTCGTTTTTTTCACCATTTTTTTTTTTGGCTAGATTGGTGGAGCAACTGCACTTATTGGAGATCCAAGTGGCAAGACCAAAGAGAGAGAAGCTATGCCCTTGGAGGAAGTTGAGAAAAATGCTCAAAAGTTAAAGGAAAACGTGCATCGTGTTTTTTACAACTACAGCTCACAAATACACTCACACCTCTGCAAGAACAGCAGCCTGATACCTGTTAGGTAAAAGCAAAACAATCGAAAGCAAAAGTTGTTTGCTTTGTCAGCTATAAAGTAGCGGAGATGTCAGAAAGTTGTGTGTAGTGCTTGCTACTGCATTGCTACCAAACTATAAATTTTTAGATAGAAGTTTTTAAAAATATTTTTGAAAACTTGAGTTGCCTAACTTAGATTTTGAACATTGCAAATTGGACCAATAAGTTTCATCACGTCTCATAAATGGCTTAAACTGGTTTCTGTTAATTCCATTCCTGTGTATTTTCTTACACTGTTTTTGGCTTGAGGCTGTTTTTAACCAGGTAAAATGTCAAACCCTCAAACCTTCAAAATGCCCTAAAATCCCATTGTGTTGGAGAAGGTATTGACAATTTTGGATTTAGCTCGGCTTGTTGAACAAACTTAGTCAAAGTTTCAGTGATATTTTCCCTATTGAGAAGGGACTTAAGGTAGCATTGTTATTTTTCTGAGATGCTGTGACTGTTGGAATATCAGAGCATGTAGATGAGAAAACTCTCTAAAACCCCTCAGACCAAGAAATAATTCTGATTTTGTCATTTTCTTCACCCTCCAGGGTTCTGAACAACATGGAATGGTATAAAGACTGGAATATTGTTGAATTTCTGTCAAAAGTTGGACGCAACTTTAGAATGGGTTCAATGCTGTCAAAGCAAAGGTACACATATATCTTTTCTTCTTATCTATCAATATACGAGTAGGAAAAGGGTGGTTGAGGGAGTGAAGGAATATGTGCCTGCAGATATATGATAAAGCACTTAAACTTTTTTACCCTTTCCTGTTGTTAGCAACAGAATCTTCTGCAGTAAGCTGCTGAAGAGCTTTGTGAAACATAATGCCCTTTATAACTATAATAAATTTTCATCAATAGCTGTAGGTACAACTTGTTGCAGTATTGGTGTTGTTGTGCATTATAAGAAGTACAGATGTGGTATTTGGCACTGAAAAAAATTGTAAATTTATAGCGTTCAAAGTCGACTAAACAGCTCAGAGGGAATGAGTTTCACAGAATTTACATACCAAATCTTCCAGGCCTTTGATTGGCTTCACCTACTGCAGAAACATGACTGCTCTATACAGGTATGATTTTAAAGCACATAACTTTATATATACTTTATACTTTAGGTAAAAGAACTATTTAAGAAATGATTAAATCAAAATGTATCTATATTTTATTTCATCTGAAACATATGGAGTGGCTTTGGACGTGTATGCAAACAGTTCTCATGGCTATGGTCCTGTGACAAAAGTTATAGTCATACTTGCAAATTTAAATTTATACATTTGTCTACCATCAAGCAAACTTTGCAAATGAACAGATGAAAAAATACTTAAGATGAAACTGTTGATGTTTGTGGCATCTTGCTTGGAATTTAGACAGAGCTACAAAATCTGATCACATTGTTGAAATGCTGTTGCACATTTATTTTAGATTGGTGGAAACGACCAGCTTGGAAACATTACTGCAGGATTGGAGTTGATTCAGAGGTATACCAAGCAGCATGTGTTTGGTGAGTGCAATATTGAGGCAGCAAAAAAGAAAAAAAAAAAAAAATTAGATGAAAATGAGAAACTGGACATAGAGACACACACATAAACAATATTTTCCCCTTTTATAGTTTGATTGTTGCTGCTCTTTCATCATATTGTTTTGAGTATGTTGATGGTTTGAAAGCTGTCATGAAGGATCCTGCCAAAAAACGTTTTCTTTCTTCCTTTCCATAAGAGAAAGTTACCCATCTGTCTGAAGACCCAACTATAATTATCACAGTGCAATCTGTGCTTTTGAAAAGAATTTTCAATTTCATTAATTGAATAATAAAGTACATTTTGTATCATGATTTCTTATACATGCTCATTGTGCTTTACAGTACTAAAGGGAGAAGTACTACAACAGCTTGCTAGAGCTCAATTTTTTTTATAGATAAATACATATCCATATAACACATACAAATATGCATTCAAAAGGCACATGCGTGCACACTCTTTCACACAGTGTATTTTCTCACAAGGTCCATTTACAGTATGATTTAGGTAAACTATGTTTTATTGCAAGACAGAATATGAAAAATAACTTATTTTTCAGGACTGACTGTACCACTGATAACTTCCACATCGGGTGACAAGTTAGGAAAGACAGCAGGCAATGCTATATGGCTCGACTCCAACAAGACATCACCTTTTGAGCTTTATCAGGTTTGTTCAAGTTCACATCTGTTAGTTTAATCACTTAAGAGGTTCATGCACCTTAAGTTTTGTAGTAGGGGACTAAATTTACATTATTTTTTTAAACCTCTTTTTATCTGGAAGTATTAATGCTGTGCACAAACACTGAAATGCATTAATCTGAGCCTCTATGTAAGCAGGGTTGGGAGGGTTTGCATGAAGAAAGCAAGGAGTGAGAAAGAAATAGAGGGAAAGAGCAGAGAAATAGAGAGTTGATCACTTGCACACACACATGCATGTGAGTATTTCCTGTTTTCATTTTCTTGGAAAGATTTAATTAGCACAAAGTCATGTAAGTTCTTATCTGATCCATCCTCCAGCAAGGGATATTACTTTTTTTTTCAGTACTTCCTCAATGTCGCAGATTCTGATGTTGAAAGATATTTGAAACTGTTTACATTTCTTCCTCTTGAAGAAATTTCTGCTCTTATGTCGAAGCATATGGTAAGCACTTACTTTTACAGTGTTTTACCAGCTGTATATTTAATGTGAAGTGGTGAGATAAGACACAACAATATTTACCCCAGGTGGCAATTAATAGCAGTTCTTTTCATGTAGATCATGTTAACTGTCAGTGCAATCAAAAGAGCTGAATGGAATTATTTGTACAGTGAAATGAGTTTCTGTAGAAAGTGATTTGCTGATTTGAGAATGTTTTTTTTAAACAAAGCTCCCAAAATGGTTTAACCTGTCACACTCATACTTGTAGCATGCTCTGTCTAGCTGCATAATCTTAAATGATAAGGCAAACAAATATTATTACAAATACAGCTAAAAAAGAAAAGCAAGTAATGCCTAAACTTGAACCCTCTTTTTATTTTACCATAGATAGTGCAATTTTTTGACACTTTGGTGCAAGTTTGTTAAAAAAAATGTTTATTCTTTAGTTGCTGTTTTTTCTTCAAAATCTGTACTTGGTAGTGTCTGTGTTGGGGGCATATATGTGTGTGTACATTACATTTGTTTATAGGAGGCACCAGAAAAATATTCTGCTCAGAAGAAATTAGCAGAGCAAGTGACACTTTTAGTACATGGAGGTAATGTGTACTGTTTTAGAGGCTATGTCAAATTTTTTAAGGTGCCAATATTTTTCTGTTCAACCTTGAAATAATAATTGGTTTTGTCTTAGACGACTTAGAGGATGCACAAACCTGAAATAAGAAATAGGATGATAATAGCTAACAAAATAATGAAATTTTGTAGGTCACATTCATCCATTTTACTCTTTATTTTTATGCTATAAATGGCATAACCCCTTTCTTTGATGCAATATTTTTTTTACCCAATTTAGAATGACTGCTCAGGTTCATAATTAGTCCCATTGTTTATTATAACTAGGAATATGTTACCTAGTAATATGGTTGTTGGGGATATGTGTCAACATGAGCAAAAAAGAGGGGAGATTAGAAGTCATACCAGTTTGCATAATTTATTTATAGTTCCATTAAGCATCAATTAAAGATAATCTAGTAGCATTTATTAAATAGCTGAAGGGAAATGGGCTTCCATTGCAAATTCATCTTGTTCTTAACCACTCAAAATGATGATCCTGTAATGCAGCATCTTAAGATGTTAGTTGTGCAGGGGATGGCCTCAAGACAGCAATACGCTGTACAGAGGCACTCTATGGTGGTTCAGCTGAGGCTGTTGCCAATATGGAAGCAGCAGATCTTCAACAGTTATTCAGACAAGCACCAGTTCATTGCATGTTCCTAGACCCAGGCATGACTGTGCTAGATGTCTGCATGAAAGCTGGGTGCTTTGGGAGAATAGGTAAATTGTATAGTGATTTACTTTATCCATTTCACATAACAATTTTTTTCTAAAAATCAAAAAATGCTTGGTGGATTGAAAAAGTTACAGAAATCTTTTGAGATAATACTCTTAGCTTTTGAAAGCATGATCATCTCTTGTGAAATGTGTAAAGTATTTATATTGGCACCAATTGTCTTTAACTTTCACACAGCTTTTAGTGAATGTAGGGTTTAGCCCCATTTAGCAGCTTTAGGTGTTGTTTAGCATGCATGTTTACTGAAGGTTTTTTCACTTCTGTGCAAGTGGATGCTGAGCGAATCATTAAAGCTGGCGGAGTTTATTTTAATTACCAGAGGGTAACACAGCCAGACTTTGTTCTTATTCCTGGAGAACACATTTTACCAAACAATGTAACCCTGATCCGAATAGGTGAGACAAACAACATAGTAATTGTTGACTTTTGGGTCATATGTGGCTTTTTGTGATAAGTAGAATCAAAATTTTTGTAGGAAGACCAAACACGTTTTAATTATATTATTTATAATGAATATATACTGACAGGGAGTAATTGGTGTTTAATAAAAAAAAAACTTATACACAGTTGTGACAAAGTACAGGGTGGCCTACTTTAAAAAAATCTTCTTTCTTATTTTGTTATCTGTGGCACATGTTATATAGAGATTGTTTCTACTTTACAGGAAAGAAGAACTACTACATTGTGAACTGGGCACAGTGAAATTTTGTGTTGCTTGCAAAAACTCTCTACATTTTAAAATAAAGACAAACATTTTTGAAACTAATGTGAAAGATGGTTCTTGTGTATACATACCTAAGTAGATAATTGACAGAAGTGTTCTAGGTTTTGCAACTGTGGCATGTGGTTTCGGATATTACTGCTAACCTTTCCAGTATGCTAATCAACTCTTTGTTTCATTGTGGAGAAGCTGCAAATGTTGGCACTCACATGCATAAAACACGTAGTTCTATTTGTAAGGCTTAGGGTAGAGGCTAAAGTTTGTGGGAGTTCACCGGTAACCCTATGAACCTCGGACTTGTATGAGCTTGTTTCTGAAATTTTTTTTGAGTGGGCAAGGGGATTAGGGTTAAAATTCATCTTTATGTCCATTTATATGAAAACCAGGGATATACTCCTAGTTTACTAGGAAAAAAACCGAGACCCTGCAAGTGCAAATATTTGCTTAAAAAAAGTAAACAGTTAATAATTTGTTGCCTTTTGTTGCTTTTCTTGATCTTACAATCTTCTTTGTCAATTTTGTTTTGACACATGCTTGTTTGAAACCATGATGTGAGGTTTAATTCTTAATGTGACAATACCCGTCAACCTATTGCAAATTGCATGAACAAACATAAATGAAATGTAGTTGGAGGTATAGTTTTTGTTCTCATGTACAGTAGTTAGTTTTAATGAAGTCTGAAGAATGAACATACATAAACATGCACACATTTTATCTTTGGCACATGCAGTTATACATGTATAACCACACATTTTTTGACTGATGAAAGACTTTTTAATTCAACGATCACTTAAAGATGTACACAAAAGCTTACTGCAGCTTTCAGTTGATAACAGTTATAAATAAGATCATTTCAAAATACACTAAAACATCTTGCTGAATCACTGAAGGGGAAAAAAAAACTGAATCTGTAAATTTACCAAAAACATGAAAACATGTACATGATGTTGGCATGATTTAGGGTTACAAATGGTGAGGTAAACTAAATCTTCTCAAGGCTCTGAAACGAACTTATTTGTAAATCCTTAGGGCACCTGAGAAGAACAGTGGAAAGGGAGATGAAAGGAAAGGGCTGGACATGGGGTCACCTAGAGCAGGTTTCAGCCGATCGACATCGGTGGCGGACTCTGGTGTAGGCCTTATGTGTAGCTTGATGCACGAAGAGGATTAGATAGATAGGGCATCTAGCCTGGCTCATTACATCTACTGTTTTTATTTCTTTGTGCATTGTTCCTCAATGGTTGAGATGTGTGTTTTTGGCATTTCTTCAGCCTATGTTAAAGAGTGAACTGTTTATTAATGTAAATTAGGTCCTACGAAAGCTAAGCTCTGAGTGCTGCAGGCATTTTAAAAAAAAATTCCCTCTCTGCAATTATTTTTTAAATAAAACATCGTGGTATCACAGGCATACTTGGCAGACTCTTGATCGTCGCACAGATCATTACTTCTGCCCTTTCATTCTTTGTTGACATACAGTTTTTCCTTCCAAATTTTCCACTAAATGTCAGTTTTTACACTGAATTGCATGCATATAACAATTAGCCACTTTTAATGATAATATAATAATAAGATCTAAATATGATTCCCAAAACAAAGAGAAACGTTAAAAGAACACCGAAAGATGTACATGTAACATGTATGGGCAAAATAAACAAGTAGTTTCTGTTCTCCTTTGACTTAACCTCATGAATGAGTAATCACAAGACCAAATCTGTACAAAGTACATTTCTGACATTAACTTTGTATCCCATCACAAATAATATCTACTTACAATGTATATGCATGTAATTTGAAGAAACTTGTAAAAATAACAAGGACAAAAAGACAACTACAAAACATCCACAAAATGGTGCTCAGCTGCAGACCATACAAACATTTTAGTACTTTAACGAAAAAACAAACCATCTGCAAGCCACAGAAGGAAAAGAAAGTAAGACATTATCCTGCTGAAAACTCCAATTATTGCCCGGAATGATGCAAAACCAAATATATACAACAGATAAAAACATCCAGAAAAGTAGTTTATAATTAAAGAATTGTCACAATCAGGTCATTCAAAAACAAAGAAACATCAAGGCTGCTGACTGTGCATCGATCATGTATTACTAATGCACTGTGATGTACTGAGATGGCATGAGAGTTCAACCAAAACATCCCACATGTAAAAGATGAGCATCCAAGAAACAAAGCATGCTTTATTTTTTATACTTCTTGATGGTTTCCAGAAATCAGTCGGTCTTTTTGGATGCTTGGTCGTAGGAAGGAGGTGGCTCATGGGCAGAGTTTGGTGGTCCTCCAAACCCTGCTGGAAGTGGTGGTGCAGAGGCATACATATTATGGGGGTAGGCTGGGTTGTAGTAGGCACTAGCAGCAGCCTCTTTTGCTTTTGCGTCTGCAAAAGAATGACAAACTTTAGAAAAGACTGAAACTCTTATGCTTTTCTGCTCAGAATGTCTTCCACTTGTCTATCAACATAAGAACTGAAAACATTTGGAATTTTCAGTACTAGAACATTTGATACAGCTGTGCTTGTGTGCACGCCTGTGCATGAATACATATTGTGCATAAGTGGAGGAGATAAAGGACAGAGAGCGTGTTCATATATGGTTGACCTTCGTAAATTTAAAAGAGCAGCTTTGCTCTTATTTATATTGTCTATGCTTTGGTCGTCGACAATATAACAGCCTACTTCCCATGAGAAGAAATACTAAAGTGTAAGAGCTTTTGAATGTGACTAGATATCACCCATTAACAAACTAGCAGCTATGTGCAAACACCAACACAGCTGATAAGGTGGATTTCCATACTCTGCATTCTTGCTCCTAATTTAGTATACCCTTGATGGTTGCATGCAGAGGTTAGAATAATACAAGATCAAGTTCTGAAAAGATATTTAAACTGTGAAAATTGGAACAGACATACTTAAAATAAATTAAAAGCAAAGACAAGAGTTTATATGATATTGAAATAAAAAAAAAAAATCTAATCTCAAAAGAGAGAGAGAAAAAAAAAACTTCAATAATTCTAGCTTTGGTGCAAACAACAATTCATGCAATTTGTTTCCTTGCCTCAGACTGGTACAGTCAGCATCATGTTTTTGATATATAACCTTAAAGGAAAGGAAGATTGATGTAATTTAATAAATGCAAATATATTAGCCTAGTCAACTGAAATATACTGGGACGTTTTCTAGTTTTAAACAGAAAAAATACTGTGGAGAGGCAGAGTTTGAGCACAGGCATTACATCATAATATTAATCATACCTGTACAAAGACTGACTTTTTGAATTGCTTTCTGCAGTTCTCTTTATCACTGTGTTAAAATAGCCATTACTCACTCTTGAGATTTAGATCATTTTAAGAGACTACATACTTTATTTATGAAAAAGAGAAGCTAGTAAGAACAAATGATGTGATAGTACAGCATACAGAGCATTTAAAACTTAGTATTATTTTCCTGCATACTTTTATTTACTAATAATCCCAGCTAAGTCTATTGACAGCTAAATCTGACATGTCAAAAGGACCTGTCACTGTTTGCAACTCTACTTTAAGACTGCAGTTTCTCCACTTTTCTTTTTCTTCTTAGTGACAAACAGCATAAACAGAAAAGTCCAGCTACATTTTCAAAAGTTATATAATTTACAACTTTTATGTGAGAAGTTGACCAAAATTCATGTGTCCACTACATCAAAGTCACAGCAGCTCAGAAGGGCTAAACACATTTCTTAGAGCATGCAAGTGTCCACAGTGAAGTGCTTTTTGCCATAATCTTTTTGGGAGAGGTATTTGTGAAGATTTTACTAGGTGTATAAAGGGTCTGAAATTTTTGTATCTTCGCTACAAACTTTAACAGACAAAAAAAGGCATCATATCAAAGATAACAATATTTGGCTGTAAGATAGTATAAACTATCTTCATTCCGTTATAGCAATACCATAAAGAATATAAATATTAAGAATTTTAAAAAAACAAATGAATCATCAAACAGATCTTTAGAACAACTCACGGATTAGCATAACGTTGTGAATCCTGTCTAAAAGTATCTTTAAAAAAAAAAACCAAACAAACAAGGGGGCATGGGGAAAGACATTAAACCAACAATACATATTTAAAACTACCAAGGAAAGTAAATTATTCAGCATTGGTGGGATAAAATATCGTGATTCCAGTATACTAAGCAACAACAATTACTTCTCATGCCTGTTCTTTCCCAACAAGTTTTAAATTCAAATTCACATTTTTAATACCTTTTTACTCTGCTGATACAACTTAATTTTATCAGCAGTGAAAGTGAAGCCATGTAACAGGCTACTGATTAGCACAATAAATCCATGGGTTTTTACTGTGTAATAGTAATTATTTTCGTAAACAAAGGTTGCAAGTCAACAATAGTGTGTTAATCATGGTTGTACCATCAACAGCATGTATGGTGTTTTGGTTGTTTTCCTAAAAGACACAATTAAAATCTAATAATTTGTTAACAAGCTTACCATGTGCATTGCTGGCGGGTGGATATGGAGCCGTATCTGGAACAATACCTGGGTATGGTGGAGGGGCCTCCATAACATATACCGTGTTCTCTGCAAGTCATGAAAGAGTGAGTTTTATATTTTTGAAAAGGACCTGAAGTAGACTAACGCTTTAAAAATGTACCAAATTTCTCTATTTACATCTACATACACACAGACATAGCACAATGAAATGTTCACCTACCTGGTGGAGCTGTTGGAAAGGTCTGGTATGGCACCCATGCATAATAAGGATCTGAAGGTGGAGCATATGCTGGAGGTGGTGCTGGGTAATAATTGCCATAGGCAGGTGGACCATAAGGTGGAGGCTGTTCTGGACGATTTCTTGAAGCTTTGAGGTTGGAAGGAAGATGAAAAAACTTTGGTATGGGTATATAACCAGAGAAGTCCAAAGCAACCTTATGCTAAGCCATTTATCTAAAAAAGGAAATTTTTAGCGTAAAATCACTTTAAGATGACACAACCATCGGAGACAATGAGTATGTTTACTTCTTAACCATTGAAAGTTGACTATCTGTCAGCTAGCCTGCACCTAGCTTGCAAGACATTTCACTAGTCAGGTGAGCAATAGCTCACAGACATCTTTAATGGAAACAGCAAAATGAGTTTTTTCCCCTTTTTTTTAAAAAACCAACGCTCAAGCCAATCAAACAGCAGGCCTCAATGTCATGTTATCTGATATCTTGAAGAGAAATTGCATTTAAGAAATCTCACTGTTTGACCTTACCAGATTATATGACCCTAGAAAAATAGAAATCAGAAGGAGAGAGACCAACCTGCATATAAAGTCATGGCCTGCTGCACCACCAAGATCAGGACCTAAAGTGCTGGAGAAGCACTGTGTATGGAAAGATCTCTCAAACAGAATCTTCTATAAAAAGAATTGGAACACCACCAATGTGAAGGCAGCCCTTCTGTATGATTCTGAAACCTGGAGAGTGACAAACACCATCAACAACAAGCTCCAGACCTTAACCAGCTGACACAATTGCCATGCAGACACTCGACTGGAATCCTCAGGGGAAGAGGAGAGTTGGATGACCAAAGCAGACTTGGAAAAGAACAGCAGACAGCGAGGCAAAGGAATTTGGGACCACATGGGCCCAACTGAAGGGGATTGCCCAAAACTGGGTCCGCTGGAGAAGTGTTGTTGCGGCCCTATGCTCCTCGAGGAGTAACAAGGACTTAACTCTGGTGCCCTGACAGCAGAAGAGGGAATGCAATGTTTGGCCATGTGTCTTTGCAAAACTCACCTCCTCCATCTCACAGATTCTGTCCTGGACTATGGGACAAGGGTGGGAATGCTTTGAGATTCTGAAACTGCACTAGCATGACTCCTGAGTAGATTGTCTAAAAGCATCTCATTCTTGAAAGACTCTGTTCTCCAAGAGGCAGACTCATGATCAAGGCATGTCACCTACTTCTGGCAGAGTCTTGAAGGGGTAGGTGTCATCACCCATGCCAAACATCATAGGACCAACGGGCACAGATATTAAACAACTGGTATGATGTACTGGACATGCACTGTATGCATTGAGGGTGCAAATAGTCCGGTGGCTGCTCCACAACTAGAACATTCATCTTGCAGAAACATAATGATGCAGAAGAAACCAACATTTAGCTCACAACACTGTATCTATAGAAACATAAATCTCTAAGTTTACATAAATATACTAACAGTTGAGTATCATCTTGTCTTAAAAGACCAGGCAAAGACTTACCAAGAGAAGCTGCCCTTAGCATTGCTTGTCCAAATTCAATAGCACCCCCATGTGTAAAGTACATCTTAAACTTGGCTTCTCCTGTCCAGTTACCTACAATAAATATGTAATTAAAAAAAAAATTTCACTAGTTTACTCTCTCCAAAGGACAATATTACTATCATCTCAAGCTTAAAAAATCTCAGAGGTTAACAAACTTGAATTTACAGTTAGAAATGAGCACTTTGCTATATGGCATAAACTGTTAAATAACTTAAAAAAACAAAACAAATTTAGGTTATTATGAACTTAAAAGTCCAAAGATCCTCATCAAGTGCAAAGTTTCTTCAGCATAATCATTCATTTTTACCCTCATCTCTGGTGGATGACGTGGTGGCAATGAGTAAAACATGTGAATGTTGGATGTTATGAGAATAAGCTACAATGTTTCAGATTCCATTACAAGTATCTAGCAACTAAAGTCAACTAGCTTCTCTAGCCATAATACCATCTGGTTCTGCTACAACACGCCCTTTGATATAGTTGGCTCCAAAAATAGGCTGCTCTAATTCCACATCACGCATTGATCGAAATGGAAGGGAAAAAGACTGCATTGAATCCCTCATATCTTTATTGTTGAAGATTACCTGAAAGTGAAATAATGCACATCTTTGAGGATACTGATTATGTCTAAAGCAACAAAAATGGTGCTTTCCTGAAAAAATATTATAATTTCTAAATAGCATGTAATTGTAATGATTCAAAAGAAAATGTATACAAATGACAGGCTTATAAATCTATGATGACTAGTTTTAACAAACACACATTATTAAAACTGCCGTGTACAGCAAGAGATCAACATCACTGACAGAAGTGTATACAGAATCCTCTTGTTATAAAAGCCTCAGCTTGGACTATATGCAATTAGGCATATCTGTGTGCAAACATGTCTATGATTTTAAACTTATTCTGTGCATGCTGATATTTGAAGCCATGTAATTCAAGAATGGAAAAAGAGGAGCTTTACCCAAATATTAGAGGGAAAAAAATCTTGCAATCCACTAACCCTTTAACTGTGATATTAGTTTAGCTTCTAATACTTACTCTATGAGTAGTCAAATACAAACGACCCCTTTTCTTGCCTTTAAACTGGGGCACATCTGGAGGTCCCTCAAACTCTATTTCGACTCCATCATAATAAATGAGTATTCTGAAAATGAATGTCATAATGTGAATACCAAAATCTTTTCACTAAATATTTGAAATATATTTAAAACAATGTTGTCTAACACAACTATTAGAAACAGTCTCTCAGGTGGGGAAGAACAACAAAATGTTTAACCAGGGTGTCTCTCACAACAATCCCCAAACCTTTACAATTATACATGTTTAAAAAAAAATACATTTTAAAAAACTTACTGGTCTATAAATATCAGGATCAGACTTCAAACCTTTCTTGAACAAAGGTATTATTACCTTTAGTGTCTTCTAATCATCTGGTAAATCTCCTGAATCCAATATGGGTTAAAGGAGGAGTAAAATGGAACAGATAACTCAACATTCAATTCTTTCAGAACCTTCAGGGGTATCAAGATGGGACACTGAAACTTGTAAGGATTTAAATCCTTTAAATTTTCATGAATAACTAAAGGTGTTACTCATATGTCCACCAAGAATGCTTCATTTGAATAAAAGCCTTCTGTTATAACACTTTGTGACAGAAAACCTCAGGGGAAGAGGAGAGGTGGGAGACCAAAGCAGTCTTGGAAAAGAACAGTAGAAAGGATGTCGGAACCACATGGGCCCAACTGAAGGGGGTTGCTAAAACCGGGTCTGCTGGAGAGGTGTTATTGCCGCCCTATGCTCCTCAAGAAATAACAAGGACTAAACTAATTATAATATTTAATAAGTATGCTATTCACATCTTCCTGTGTAAAAAAAGCTAAAACTTATTAAGCATCTCTTCCTTTTCATCATCAATAACAGCCAAAAGCCATCTTCTTCCTCAACAAACTGATAGCCCTGCTTACCTTCATTCTCTCCTGAACACATTTCCAAAGTTTTTATAGGAATATCTTACTATCCTACCATTCTTCATGATCTTTTTCGAGTTATCCTAATTAACCTTGACTAACAATTTCTCACCTGTATATACTAATCATAATCATGTACAGATTTAGAATGTACCTATCTTAAACATATCTGTAAATGATCAGGAAGGGTGAGAGAATACGATCTACATATACCTCTGTGGAAAGAGAGGAAGAGACTAGAATTTAGAGACTTGAGAAAGACTGCTGTTTGGCCTAATCCAAAAAGTAGAATTGTCAGAAATCGTAATTAGAATCGTGAGTTGATAACAGCACAAACATTTACAAATATGCTCCAGACCTAGATCATTTCAGAATAGAAACTACGACACTAAGGTCTGAAGATTGATGCCATCGTTTCCGGAACGTTCGCATTTACTGACCAAGTACTAGAGTCAGTGTTGACGCGTAGCAAAACAGGATTTCTTGATAAATCTGAGCAAAACCAATAATTAAAGCAAGAAAATAGTGTAATAATTAACAGAAATATTACCTTTCTACTAGAAAAATCAAGACACCGTTGCTGGCGTGTGCAGTGTTTATAGACATCTTGATGCGAGCAACTTCGATGTTTACAAGTTCGCTAGCAAATAATCACGTGACGACAAATTTGTGTAATCTCTAACCATTGTCATTTTCTCTCTTTTTATCGGCATAATGTAAACAAAAAGTTAATAAAAACAGTCAGCAGGTCACAAAATTATCAAATACCGTTTGTAGAGCTTGTATATCAAATGAAATAATGTACATGCTATTGTAAGAAAACACTGCTAGTGGATAGCAGGTTATATTTTTGTTGATGCTGTGGAGGTTAAAAATGATGAGCATCGGTGTTATGTTATTTAGTATGAATAATGCGTGTTGGAAGATGACAAATATTTTTTAATGGTATATGCTTACTTGCTGTATGTATGATTATATGTAAAACAGCAATATATAATTGCTAAAGTTAGATATATGGGCATCAGTATATTATTAACAGCAGTAACAAATCGTTCAGGGAAGAACATCGATGTGAGCAAGACTAAACGAGAATGGTGCAGCATCAATCGTTTTTCTTGCAGGATCGCGCGAAAGCCTTTGGAAGGTAATAAATATCATGAAACGAAGTATTTTGCCATGATATTTGCTCTATATACATTTCTGTGATCGTTTGGAAGTGACTTAGGCTTTCCTCGCCGACGTTGTATGAATATGTGCGCATTCACTTGCATAGAAATTATCCTCTTTTAATTTCTCAGACGCGAGTAAAGGAAACAGTAAACATATGTAAAGTTGAGGTAATGGAAGACGAGCCTCTCGTTCACAAGATCTTTGAGCCTTCTTTCCACTGCTAGCTAACATATGATAATGAGTGTTATCACCACCCGTTTTAAACAGATCTGAAATATTTGCCAAGCATGCAAGTTTAAATCGTTTGTTTCACATTGGCGGACTTATAAGGAGAAGCTTTGAGGGTGAAAATCAGGGGAGATGACATTTCTCACGTTTTAACCATTTTTTAAAAATAACTTCAGTAACTAACTAAACCCTGGGTGAGGAAGGAACTCAAATCTTTGTTGAATAATAAGATGTGTATATTTTATACCGGAACTGCACATGATAAAAAATAAGCAAACAGGTGCTATTAGGGAGGCAAAGAAAAGGTACAAGGACAAAGCTGAGTTGCAGGTCAGCAGTGGCGACCTCAGGGCAGCATGGCATTTTATTAAAAATATGTCTTCTGTCAATCGCAAAGTAAACGCTTTTTAAAGACCTGTTTAACTTGCGGGCGTTGATGAGTGTGATCTTCCCAACATGCTTAGTTCTTGTTATGCCGGCTTTGAGAAGCATGACTTCTTTCACAATGTTTCCACACTAAAACAATGTTTCCACACTGATTGCTCCTTGAGCTTGGTTTGGTGATTCCCCAAATCTGTTGAGGTGAGTAAATGTTAACATAGCTTCTGGTCCAGACACGATCTGTGGATGCACCCTCCATTACTGCGTCAAACAACTTTTTACAGCATGTATTCCAGCTCTCTGTCAATTCTGGCTTTCTTCCCAATATTTTGAAATTTTGGCACATTGTGTCTGTACCAACAATCACTAGGTCCAGTCACCCTAATGACTTTAGACCATTTACTCTTATGTCTGTTGTAAGGAGCGAGGTTGTGACTGCTTTTGATCAATATCTTGAATGCTGCAGTTTGCCTGTAGAATTGGAAGAGGTGTCAATACTCTGTACAAACATCTGGAGAAATCTAGAGCTCATGCCAGGCTGATTTTTGTGTTTCTTTTAACACTGTGCAACCTCACTTGTAAGCAGAGACTCAAGCTTCAGATTTTCTATCCCACCAACTATCTGGATCCTGACTTGTTAACAAACAGGTAGCAGAGAGTTTCTGTTAACTGTCTTCTCAGATCCTGTTGTCACCTGTACAGGTTCCCTTCCAGGCTGTTTCTTGTCTCCTCTACTGTTCATACTATATACTAACAGTTGTAGAAGCACTAGGAATAGGAGCTTTCTTATAAAATTTGCTGATAGTGCTGCCTTGCTGTCACTTTTGTATAATAATGAACATGTTTGTAGGGGCGATCTTCTTGACTTTGTGTGCTGGTCTGTCGAACACTTCCTTGTCTTCAATGCCTCAAAGACTAATGAAATGATCTTTGAATTTTGGATGAACAGGCCTGAGGCAATCATCAGTACTACATAAATATTTTAAATACTATATTCAATAAGAAGCTTATGGGATGTCAACAGTAACCAGCAGTGCCTGTACCTCCTACGGAAACTCCGGTCTTTCTCTTTCAGTTCTGTCATTCTCACTCGGTTTCTGAGTCTTTCATTGAAAATCATCGCTTTTCCTTTCATCTTTTGGTTTCACAACCTTTAGCTAGGGAACAGGAACAGTCTTTTTTCCCTTGCTAATACCTGTTGCAATGTCACCAGAACCAGGCAGAGGGACTTGGCAGTCTTAAGTAATCAGCAAATCCTCAGGAAGGTATCCCATATCCTCACTATTCCTGATCATGTATTGGCATATGAGTTTTAATTCGTGCAGTCTGGCAGCAGGTATGCGATGCCTGTATACAGAACCAATCATCACTGTAACTCTTTTAATCCACGTGCCATTCACTTGATCAGTTCTACTGGCCCTGATCTTGTGTTAGCCTGAGTGATTTAAGGTCACCAACTGTATCTTACTGTAGCTGGGAGTGTGTGTGTGTGTGCGCGCATATATATATAGTCTCTGTAAGAAAGAGCAATTATTTCAGTGCATATGTACTTATCTGTATATTGCTAACATGTGAGCACTACCTGAAATTGTCCTTGTGGACTAATAAAGTTGTAGTCCATAACACTGAGAAAAACAAAACTGACAGAAATTAGGAAGCACAGTCACACTATTTATCCAAATTAAATATTATGCCCTTCTGAAACAGAAAATATCAGATGACTGTAGTGTACAAGAAGAACTTGTGGATTATAGAGATAGAGGAAATATGATGATCTGAAGATGGCAAAGTATTGTTACATGTTGAATCTTTTTGATTTTCTTTCAGGTCATCCACAGAAGATAGGGCAGGAAAAACTGAAATTAAAGCTTTACTATTTGCTGTTTTAACACAGTGTTAAATGTGACTTGAGTGTATGATTGTAAAAGAATCAGCATTTAGACTATTTGGGTGACTTGAAGTTTACAGAACCACATTGATGTGTCATGGCACAAGAAATAACTGCAGAACCCTCACCTGTCACTCCTCGGTCTCATGCTCGACCCTACAGAGACTACGTTGAGCAGCAGAGAGCCCTGATGGCTAAGCAGATGGCTGGAGAAGGGCCACAGCTCTGGCGTCAGATGATGATTGGTTTTTTGTGTGCTGCATTGCTTGGACTGATAATGTTTGTTCTAGGGGCTGTCTTTATCTCAAAGGCGCTCGAAAAGAAAGAAAGCATTACCATAATGCTATGCATCATGGGAATAGGTGAGATATTACATTTTTACTTTTAAGCTGTTAAACTCAATTTCATGTAACTGTATTTGTCTTCTAAAGTAAGAATTTATATGATCATCGGAAAGCAAAGCAGTAGTGCTGTAGAAGAAAAGCTACAATAAATGAGCTATCATTTGTGATCCTTGAGAAGTGTTGGAAACCTTCATGTATAGATTGTGCATTTTTTTCAGCTTGTGGCTTAATAATCATTGCTGGAGTAGGAGTGCTAGGGAAGCTCTTCATTTCCAGAAAACATCAAAGCTGTCAAGGGAGACGATCACAGCAGCACCCACAAGCAGCCTGCTTCCATACATGCTCAGGTTTGTTAACACTAATTCCAGGCATGAGATGAGATGTGAGATTACTGTCTTCTGTAGCTGTAGCTGCAAGTGTTATGCAGTAATATAGGATCTGTTGGTTTTATAGTTTCACTGTTAATGTAGAGAAAAGATGATGAAGACTGTACATGAAGAATCAAAAATGTCTTCAACACTGCATATTATTCCATACTGTTATATTTTTCGATTGGATTAACTGCATTCAAATGTACAGAAACATGAGATTTATAGAAGCTTATTACAAGGCATTCAAAATCTGCAAGATTTTTGAGACATTTGAATAAAAAAAAATTCAGAAGGCTTAATGCAGTATTTTTGCTTGGTTTTTATTTTAAAATATTAGTTTTTATTTCAGTAATTTACACACCGTCACAAGACCCATTGCCGTATGTTTGTGATCCTCCACCTGCATACGATACAGTTGTCTCCCTTGTACTGTATCCACGCGGCCAGCAGGGTGGAGGGGAAGGAAGCACAGCTGAAGATTCTGATGCAGAAAATGGCCAGTCTGTGATGGTTCTGCCTCCTAAATATGACGATGTAACAAAGCCTATCCCACCTTACCATGATGCAATTCTTTCATAGCTTCCATCATGGCTAATTGAATGATCTCAGAGGATATTTATGTCACAAAATATGATGTGTGGGGCACTTCAAGTAAGATGCTGTATTTGTTTGCTTGTTGATGCTAATTGTAAACTAGAGGATTATTTAGAATTCAGATTAGATAATGGCGTCCATTTTTCCCATCATTAAGCTATATCAAACAGTAAATATGTTAGTAAGTGAACATCATCTGAAGCCTCAGATTAGCATATTATGAACAGCCTCAGCCATTTTAGTGTACAGTCTACCGAATTTTAATGATTGTAACTGTAAATTTGGTCTTGAATGTTGAGGAACCTATGAAGTTTTTTTTTTAAAGTTAAACTTGTGTTTTGGTAGTAAAGGCTAAGAACATCTGTAATTTTTAGTTGCCATGATTTTGTTTCATCTACATTAATTTTTAGTGTTGTATTTGAATAAATTGTGCAATCAAACTTTGTTTAGCTTGGTAGTATCTTTGATAACAATTTTGCTGATTTGCTTAGAAAGATGATTGCTGAATAGATAATGTTAGTTTTAAAGCTGCGGTGGTGATGAAATTGTCTAAAGGACTTATGGCATGGGAAAAGCATAAAGACATGAATCTCAGAACTTTTGAGGTATAGTAAGCATACAGTATGATATATTCATGTTGTCATACGCAACGGCATTTTGAACCATTAAGCAAGTCTCTGTTGACATTTGTTCCTGTGTTAACTTGAGATGAACTAGTGCATGTTCTTTTATGCTAAGGAGGTGATGAGATGAACTTGTAAATTTTGTTGCAAACTGAGACCCTAGGGGTGCTTCTTACATTTAAAGGAAAAGCTAAAACAATCTTGAAAAATAGAATGACATAAGGGAAGTCAGAAAGCTAGGAATGTTATTTATTGCCTTACTATATACCTGTTTGGGAGGACTTCAGAAGGTTAGTTTGAGGCTGAGATGCTAAGGAAAATGAGAAAAAGTTGTATATGATTTTAGCTCTGTAAAAAAATGCAAAAACTGCCAGCTTAATATCTGCTTACATAAATTGTAAATGTTTTGAACAGTGGTTGATGGATTGAGGCTGTATATAGTGTGGCACTGGTGCAATGGATTATCAAACAGTAGATCAGTGTTGGATATGTTTGGATTGGAGTGTACTTGTCTGATGAAAGTGTGCTAGAGAAGTGATCACAACGTAAGGTGCTTTTGCCTTACTTTATTAAGTTGGACTGTAGGTAATACAGAGAGAGAAAAAAGGTTAAAAATAATTACAGATTAGAAGAAGATAGATTTGGGCATTTGCCTTTGTCTTTACTTAACTGTCTCTTAGTGAAACATGTTAACTGTCATTTGGAGATTATTAAAGTCAAAAATATTGTTATCTTTTGAAATAAGGACGACATAACAAGGTGTAATCTTACTGTCAACAGTTAGTACAATGTGTTAACCATAAAAAATCCAAAAACCAAAATATCTAAAACCTAGTAGACATTTAAGAAATAATGAAGCATTTTATGAAAATGTAGTGATTTTTTTTACCATGGTTATTTAGGTAAAAAATCATATGTATTTGTTTTAAATTTTGGTTATTATTTACACTGAAATAACCCAATGCTGCATTTTCATAATTTATGTTTGACTAGCATTCAGAAATGTTTGAAGAATATGAAAGAGCATTTTACTTTTCTTATTATAATAGAGTGTAATAAGAATATAACCTGCTGTTATAAAAAACAGTGATCAAGTTGAAGCATGCTGGAGATATTTTTTTGGGTAATTCCAAGGAACATTGCAATTGTCATGGTCCTTGGTTCACACTGTCTTTCACATTTTGTATGCTTTGTATACTGATTTTCTTTTTTGTGTTCTTGCTTATGTACTTTTATGTGTCATTGGTCTACTTTAGCCGTTATGTGTTCTTTTCAGTAAAAAACCATAAGGTCCTTAAAAAAAGGGTGGGAGGGTATATCACTGTTGGTCTAAGTGACTTTCTGTATGAGATTTTCTTTTCTACCAGATTTATGCTCGTGTTGGACGTGTGTTGTAATGCTTTTAAACAAAGATGTCATTTTATTTGTAATGTTGATATAGATATTGGCATTATGAAAATGTATTGCTAAAATGTTTGTTCTTCATATTTGGAAAGCTTATTGTATATTTAACACACACAAAATTGCTGTGTAGCATAAATTCGTTAAACAGTTTGTAAGATTCCTTTAGAGCAAAAAATATTTAATCTTTAGAGAGAAAAAAAGCAGTTTAGTCTCAGCAGTTTTATAATAAATTGTTGTGGAAATAAAAAAAATTACTGTTGTGAAAATCAAAATAATATCTATTTTGTCTCCTACCTCCTCTGATATAGCAAGTGCTTGTCTTACATATAAAGTATCTGTGATTGCATATTTCTTGTACAGGGTTTAAGTTATAAACGTGGTTTACCCATAAAAAGAAAAGTACTAGGTGAATTAACAATTACATAAAGTATGTTTTTTTTAAAAACAGCTATTCTTAGCTTTACAGAGAGATCTAAATGCTTTTTATTTTTTATAAATGTTCTAAACTTATTGAACTTATGCATTTGTATTCTGCTAGTGTACCGAAGAACCTTTGCTATATTGCAGTTGTTTTTATTTTCACATGCACAAATAGTTATGGTCCAGTATTAAAAAGTTTTGCAAACAGTAATTTATGTGATTTTTGTTTTTGTTGTTCTGTTATGAAACTGATTTCACTCATGACAAAATTCTTCTCTTAATTGTCCCACTGTGCTGGACTTGTAAATCTTTACCAGATCCCCTCCTCTGATCAATGTTGAATGAGACCATTACTTGGACTTTAGCTGCGATATGCTCTCACCTTGACACTCATTCTCTGTTGTGTGTTGGATTTTATGTGCTCTTTGTTTTGTGACCATTGCATCCTATGTTTTTCTTTAGTACGTTTTCATCTCTCAAGCTCCTGCTTAAAAAGATTAATGAGTAAGAAGTAATAAGCAGCTAAGAAGACTTGGTCAGACTGAGTCTTCTTAGCAACAGACTCCTAAGACCTAATGCAGAGTACATTGGATCATTGCCGCAAGCCACGCAAAATGCAGCATTGCTTGGTGTTTGACCTGTTGGGAGCAGAGGGCCAGGGGTTCAAGACTCACCTGGGCCTTTCACTGAAAAAACCCCCAGGCATCCAGGAAAGATAAAGACGGCAAGGGGAGAGAAGTGCATTTCACACCTCGTCCTAGACACGATGAGCCTCTCAGAATTCACGGCACTGGGATCTGTGAATTTTAACGAATTGTTTTCTCCTTCCTAGGCGCAATCTTCCCATACACCATTTCTCCACGAGATGCACTGGTTGCCAGTTCGGACCCTCCGACATCAATACGTAAAAATGTTCTGGCATAAATATCCTGAGATCATTCATGGTCTGGCGCCTGGACACCTGTCTGTGATGTTGATGCCCTACCAGCTGTTAGTCCTCTTCTCACCCTTTTTTTGAAGGAAACGAAAGGTCACTTCTGCTACGATAACAAATCCGCTTTCTGCAAAAACATCTACATCTTGGTAGGGGTCAAACGAGCTGTGCTTTGTTCTTGTTAAACAAGGTAACCTGCGACTTGTTATGAGAAATCTACCCATCAGCTTTCTACATGGATTGACATGTACAGTAGCTCGTCGGCGTGGGCTGGTTTGAACACGAACTTCTCAGAAGGTATGAGAAGACTCGGTGATGGTGAGGATAGAGCATATGTTTATTAAGCTAAGAATTGTGGAGAAACATCGTCGAGCCGTGTTCCCATCATCAATAAGCCTGTGAGTGATTTTTATAGGGATTTATTTTACAAATAACAGACCCCTTCCTCCCAACACCCTATCCCCCATCAAATAAAGAAGCCTGAAGACGAGCCTTGTTAGAAAATAAAACAAATCCAAAAATGTGTTTATGCTCATGCGAAATGAGGTCTTTAGATTTGCTTGGTTGTACTGTAATTTCCAGTTGGATTACAATAATATACAAGGAGAAGACTTAGCGTCGCTGTCTGTCCAAAAAAAAAAAAAAAAAAACTTCATTTTCTCTACGGTGGGCGTGTATCTGGTTTAACGCCGGAAGATTTAGTATGAAAGGTGTGGAAAGCCATTCAGAAGAATTATTATTCTTCCTTTCTTTTTCATTTCAGAGCAGTAACGCTCGTAGACCACACGGATGATTCTCGAACCTCGAATGCAAAACCCTTGCGAAAGAAAGGAAATAATCCCTTGTCTGGCCCTCTACTTAAGCGTTTATTTCTCGTATAAATGATAAGGCGAAACCACACATTGCGGTATAAATCTGCAAAATGGACGCTGGCTTCACGGATGCTCGCAAATTTCGTCAATCCTTTTTACTGTGAAGAAATTCGCAGTCAGCCTAAAAAGATAAACTTTCACAAGCTGATACGTTTTAATTTTCTAAAGGAACGGCTGTGTATTTCTGCCATGCTGCCCACGTATCCCCCCTTCTACCTCTTTTGTTTTGAGATCACAACTTTTCATCATACTGTTCCCCACTGTGTAAGTTCAACCGAAAGTAATAATAAAAATTAATACTACAAATTAACTTCCTTTTCGATCCGCTATGTGCTGCATACAATAAGGCTTTAGCTTTGTTTTTTGATGGAACAAAGTTCAATTTAACTTGATACTGCTTAATGAAACAAAAGGGTCTTCAAAAATCTGCAGGGTCCAGATATTAAAGTTTCAAGATGGCGGATTATCCGTTCTGTCACGATACGTAAAGTGCAAATACATTGGTCAAGTAAGAAGCTGATCACCCGTCGCTATAGGCCGATGATCGGAAATATAGATCAGTCAGTGCATTGCAGAAGCAATTACACGGCTGCTGTCAAGGAGATATGCATGATAAGGTAGCCCCCTATTTTGTAGAAGACAAATGCGCTGGCATTGACAAAGTGAAAGCGTCTTTAGAAAAAAAAGCTGCTTTGACCAACGCGACATGTAAGAGATCTTAACAACAGACACATATTACTTTAACCGTGTTGGTGGTCGTGATGATGATGATGATGACGACGACGACGATGATGATGATGAGGATGAGGACGATGACGATGAGGATGGTGATGATTTTTATAGCAGGCTCAAAGCGCTTCACCACCACCAGCAGCAGAAGCTGAAGAGAGTGAGGTGAATTCTGGAATCGAGGAAGCACATCCAGGGACGAGACAAAAAAGAGAGAGTAATTCCCTCAGGCCAGTTAGAGAATTACAGGGAAAAGTCTTTTTTCAATGATTGGCTTGACGTCCTGAAAGTTGACGGCTATGCCTCATTAGAATATCTGTTGGCGCGTCTACGGGCTGTAGTCTGGATCGAGCGAGTTGACGTGTCTACAATATTATACTATATATTATATACTATGCAATATATTATACTGATGCTACAGCTGTTTGAACTCTTTCTATGAATGATTATCTTTTTAAGTTTAAACTTCAAGAAACGAAAAGGTCAGTAACTCAAACTTTCAAAACAGCTTCTCATAGAATTTAGGTTCGTCATTAAAAAAGTCTGATAGACATTTACCAAACAACAAAACACCATTTTTTGCTTTTTTCTGTATTTCGGCTAACGGTTGAAATTTGTCATGCAAGTATGCATAATAGTAGTTAAAAACATCAGTTACGCTCGAGTGAACTGAGTAATTTCGTAGCAAAACCCCATTGGAACCTAAAAAGAACACAGGGTGTAGGACGGGACTAAAACCATAAATGTAAAGACCTGTATTAACCCACAGAAAACACGCTATCATAGACATTTGCTGTGTATCCCATTGCATGAAAGGCCGTTCTTAACCTGGCAAAGTGCCGAAGCATCAAACGTTTGAAGTGCGTTAAGTCTCACCGTACTGGCAAACAAGACTGAAATTAGTTTAGCATGTTGACCAGCGTTCCAACGTCCCTAACGTTTGTCTCAAAGCCGTAACTTTCCTGTAACATTCAAACACAAAACTGCCAAACTTGGTCTAATGTTTGAAGACATTTTTACCATTTAAGACAGGTCTTTAGGGAGGAAGTCTAGGTGCATGTTGTGCATTATACCCAAGAAGTTTGTTTCTTAATAAAGTCGTAGCTACAAAACACATTTTGAGTAAATAAGAGTTTAAGAACTGTACAGTAAACAGTTATCTGATGGATTTTCTTCCTATTGGGCTGTCTCAACAAAGAGGGAAATGAGTGTCGCTGTTTTTAATACTTTCAGAGCTTATTATTATTAAAATATGATTCGAGTTTGATGTTAGACACTACGACACTTTACACCTCATCCTCCCGCGCTTGGAATTTTAGGCGGTCTATAAGACAGGAAATAGATATGTATTTGAAGCAATATTTCTGTATTAAATATGCAAAAATACTGAACCTTTTTTTAATACAATTTGGCTCTGAGAGTCAGGGGTGACCAGTTTCTGATAGTAGGTTCCGTATTGCATAAAGACACTTGGAACAAAGCCAGAGTCAGCCATTGCTGTGTAACGGGAACTGAGGGAGTTAGACCTCTTGGGGAGCATCTTCTATGGTCAACAGTGCGTGCTAAAAGAGAATGATCAGGAACATTTAGCAAATAGAGAGCCTCCTCCAGCGGTCCCTCCCGGAAGGGAACGTCACATACAAACGATATGAGTCCAGCAGATGGTCAGTTTGGAGGCTGGGAGCTAATGTGGGATGTAAGTATGAGTGCGAGATAGTCAGCACAACTAGAAGTCAGTCATTCCCTCCCCCATCATCACCTCTCATCAGCCTTTCAAGCCAAGAATCTGAGCGTGAGGTATCAGAGTGTGCCATCTTGGGAAATACTGTTTCACTTCATTGCTGATGGCTGTTGGAAAATGCCAACTTGCTTACTTGTCATTAAATGAAAAGGTACATCTAAGACAAAGGAACCATGCTTTTCGCGATGAGAACTGTACGAAGCATATAAGTTGTGACATATGAACTCTGCCATTATCACCAACCCTTCAAGCGTTAGCCGAAGAAAGGTTAGTTACAATAAAATACAAAATAATTCTCCCTGGCTGTGTGAGCTTATCAGGTTTATAGTGTTTGTAAAGTGGGAGTAATTTTCAGAGGGAAAGAACGGAGATTTTCTGTAAAGCACATATTGGCTTTCCTCTTTCACCATCATCATCATCAATCATCATCGTCGTTGTCGTCGTCCACCTAATGCATACTCATATCGTTGGCTGGGAAGGTCCCAGTAGATGATATATGTCATTATCATCATCGTCGTCGTCGTAGTTTTCATCGTCATCCCCACCACCATAATCAAGAGAAGCAAGCAGCTAATCAGTCATCCAGCACACGTCTCGCACCATTTTTACTTCTCTGCTCGTTTATCTCCCCCAACGATTTTTTTTTACCCCAACGGCGACAATTCCCTTCGATCCATCCTTATCGTCTTTAGCTCTTCTTTGATTCCTTTTTTTCTTTGTTTTCTTCCAGCCATTATACACTCTTCTATCATTCCCTTTACACTGAGATTATGTCCCCTCACATCTTTCCTTCGTCTACATCCATTAATCATTTCTTATCTGTCCTTTGTTCCTCCCATCATCAATTAAATCTCACGAAATCATTTCCCATGTTCCCTCTCAATGCTTCTCTCGACTTTTGTTTTGAAACAGATGACACGTGTAAACTTCGTGCATTCTTTTCCCCTCAGTTTGACAAATAGTTCGTTAAAAGTTATAAATTACTGAAAACCAACATTTGCGTGTAATTATTTCCCCCTTTGTTAAAAAATGTAAGTGAAGCACGGTGTATATCATGACGGATGATGTCAGCCATCGGGCGATGCTCTCGATCAAAGAACATATCGCAATCGTTATCTGAGCTCTCCGGCACGCTGACGTTGATCAATAAGTGTAGCTGTTTACTTACAAAACTCATCGGACTTCACCGTGGCTGCAGGGTACAGCGAAGATGTAGTTGCGGGGCAACTGCCTCTGACTGTAGGGATGGCCACTTAACCATTCTCACACCACAAGCGCGCATTAACGCTTCCTTTAATCTGCTTCAGACGGTGCAACCTCTGCCCGGAGAGGAGTCTTTAAGTGCACACCCAGAAAAAGGAAAGGCAAAAATAGTAACAGCGAATTATTAACTCACGTTTATGGGAATTCGGTATTCCCTAGTAGTATGTCAGATGAACAAATCCCATCTTTGGAATGGTGACGCATGCATAGGTAGGAGCATTAAATATATTGTTTAAGTAATTTCAGCCATACAACCCTTCGAAAACTCTGCGATTTTAGAATGGATTTCAATTTATATCCTTCCTATTCTTTGGTTGCAGAAGCTGGTCAAATTGTGTCGAAGATCAAAATTTCATAAACCAGACTAGGGGGAAAAAAAATGAACGTGAAATGAAACGGACACAATTCCACATGTGAGAACGCAGACGTATAATAGTGACACCCGTGAGAACGCAGACAAATAATAAGGACACCCGTGAGAAAACAGCTTTTAAAAAGAGATAGCTCAGCATTACTTATACATATTCAAGATTTATTTCTTTTCCCGGTGAGAGCCTTTATCCAAGACAATATTGACTGTATCCACAGCTAGACCAATTTCTCATCCAGCCCTTCCCCCTGGTTCTGTGCAGGATGTCGAGCAAACTCTGCCGATGTTGTTTGGTCAAAAGTAACAGGAAACAAACCAAAAACAAAAACAAACCTGAAACAGACCACCTTTCTGTCAATGATGCCATTGTTGTTAATTCCGTTTTGATTACCAGACCTCCCTTTGTTGAACATTGCTTCTCAGAAGAGCACTTAACATTAAAGGTTTGGAGCTTACCATAAAAGCTCAACAGCTCCAGGACTGAGCCAAAGAATAACAAATGGAACTTAGGCATCGGATGACCCTGACTCCAGAGGTCATCTTCTTTGAGTTCTCCTGCCCTTCTCCATTTGAAAAAAAAAAAAAAAATGGAATCGACGGATGAAAGGATCGCTTGGTTCGATAGGACTCCATTTGTCCAACTGTAAACTCTATTGTCAAAGTAATGGCATCAGGCAGAAGCCACTTGCGTCACTTGTAGTTATCTCAGTGTATAATAAACAAAAAAGAACATTGTCAAAAAATGCAATAAAACTAGAAAAAAACGATGAACCTTTCAACTTCGTGCAGACGTGATGTCACGTGACGGAGTCTGCTGTTGAGAGTCCAGGAGAGAGAGAAAAGAGCGACCCCTGCGATAGACAAACTGTCGAGTGCATCCAGAGAGTCTCAGAAATTGTTTGGTTAGCATTTTGCAAATTTGTTGAGGAAACACTACCATTATCTCTGCCAAGCATCAAATCTGAAGGCCAAAAGCTGACTCACAGTAGGGCTCGGTGCCTTCTCTGGGGCAAGAAAGCAATAAAACACCAAATAAAAAGGTTGTTGCTATGCTAAGACTACACAACCCTTTTTTTCGCAGAATAAAAAAGATTGTTCAAGTGCAAATCTTTGATATTGTAAATAAAACAGACTTGTGCTTCTCTATTTTAGTGTATTATCAAGACATAACAAATAAGTATAAGATTGAGCCCATCCGTCAAAATGTCTGTCAAAAGCTGATGGTAGGTTCACAAAAGCTCTCTTGCTTGTGTAGATGACTAGATGGTCTGTAATTGAGGGTTTTACCTGAGCATCGGGTGCATTGTGTAGCAAGCAGAAGCCTGGGCGTCGACGCCATGCCATACAATCGGCGCTGGCATGAAGCTGAGGGTTGGGAAGATGGGTTTATCATTCTCTTATCTTTCGCCTGCCACGTGGAGGAGTCTGCTTAGTCTCTGAGCTTTTAAACACTTTTGTAAAAACGAAGCTGCAAACAGGTCTACTTTGTGGAGCCGTCGTGTTTCATCAGGAGACGGGGGCCAGGAAAGCCTCTCTTGGTAGATCCTCTGTTATGTATGAACTAACAAACTCTGCGGTCAGAAACGGGTGTATTATTAATAGGCAAAGGAGGGGCTTCATAACGTACTTCAACGGCAAATCTTGGCTTAAGTGTGGAAAATTAAAAATAGCTATCTAGGAGGGAGATGACGACTGTTATAACAAAATGAAAAAAAGAAGTTTCAGAAAGCAGAAAAAAGAAAGAAAAAGAAAACAGAAGAAGGGGGAAGAGGATGGATAGAAAAAAGGTTGAGAGAGAGGAGAAGAGGAATGCGAAGAAATAGAATAAAGAGGAGAAGTAGGATATGAAGGGAAATGAGAAGAGAGTGTAAGTAGAGAGATATGAAAAGAAAAAGAAAAAGGTAGAAGTAGGAGAAGAGGACAAAGAAGGAGGAGAAGAGGAACGGTGAGAAAAAGTAAGTAGAGGAGCAGAAATAAAGGAGTGAAGAAGAACGAGAAATATTAGATAAAGTAGAAGGAGGCGAAGAAGAAGAAATAGACATAGTAGAAATAGTATTAGCAGTAAAAGAAGTTTTTGAGCCAAACATTCAATAACCGTCAGAACGTCAATAACGACCGTTAGAAGAGTACCCGACATCCGATCTAAAGTGAACACGCTGCCAACAAGCTCCCAGATGCCCCCAACGTGACCTGACAACTATTGCTGACAGGTCTTCCGCTGGCGGCGGAACCACGTGATGTCTTTCCCTCATCACGAAAAAGCAGAGCTTCCGGGGCACGTGTTTTATTACTTACTATATCCGGCGCATCTAGCTGCAGGGCAAGTATACTTCAACATCCACCGAAATTGAGAAAGCTTCATTTCCGGTCAATATTGCTTTTTTGTTCTCATTTTATTTTTTTCACATGTACGTTTGTGTATTCTTAGCTGTTGTTTACGTTTCCATTGTTTTTCTGTTTGCAAGGTTCTGTTTTATCGCTGGCTGTTATCTTTATCTTCCTATGAGGAGATTGTCTTTCGTTCTTGCCAATCGTGGCTAATTGCTCGTGCGGTTTCTTGTCATTATCTCGTTCAGTCGATCCTCTGGAACTGAAATAAACAGAAAGCGGAGTACATAATGCATTAGATGAGCCTCGCTCTTTAATTGTCTGGGACAGGAAGCTGAGGTCTGGAAGCGTACAATGGGTTCATTTTAGACATTTTAGCAGGGACAGTTACAAAAGTTTGAAACAAAACTGCATGATTGAAAGAAGTTAGAGAAATAATAAGATTAATAAATATGTAAATATACGTAGGTATTTCGGTACTGTCTGACCTAGTCCTTTTATTTCTACATTTAGTTCTCCCAGTCTCTTGCCAAGGAAATCCCCCCCCCCTACCGTTAAAAACACGCATTTATTTTGTACTTTGAAATACAGTGATACCTCGGTTCTCGAACGCCTTGACTTTCGACCAAATCGGTATTCGACCAGGAAATTCGAGAAAATTTTGTCTTGGAATCCGAACAAATATTTGGAACTCGAACATCCGAACGTCCGAGATGAGCCGAGTTGAGTCGAATGGCGTTCACTCGGCCCATCGCGCCTTGCTTGCGTCATCAGTGTGAGTGCAGAGAGAGAGAGTCACGTTTTTGTGGAGAGAGTCATGAAATGTGTGCAAAATGGGCAGAAATCGCAAATTTTGTTGAACAACATCACCCTGATAAAGTGGTAGCAAATAGAGCAGTTAACATTTTTAATGACAATGTTATGTCCACTTTCCGCAAAATTTTGCAAAGGAGAAAAAAACAGCAAACAATTGACAAATTCTTCAGTAAAGAAATCAGACAAGCAACTGCAGAGCAAGATTCTGATTCTCCTCAGCAAAAGATACAGAGAACAGAAACGCCCGAAGAGCAGTTACCCTGTTTTTATTGAAGAGGACTCCCCTTTAAAACAATAAACATCCCCCTTCCCTCCTCCCTCCACATTCATTCCCTCCTGCCATAAAGTTTGGTACAGGTACAGTAAATGAAACACAATTTACTGTACTGTACAGTACATTTTATTTTTTTGTTTTGTTTTAATAAATACACTTTTATTTCTTATTTCTTGTTGAGACTCATGTTTTTCTACATATTATATACAAATTAGGCCAGTAAATAGGCATTTTCTGGGGCTTGGAACGAATTAATCCAGTTTCCGTTATTTCCTATGGGTTTCATTGCTTCGGTTCTCGAACAATTTGGTTCTCGACCGTCCTCCCGGAACGAATTATGTTCGAGAACCGAGGTATCACTGTACGTATGGAAACTTTATCCTTTTTGTGCAACAGTGACCGCTTTAGCTGATTATCCATAAACTTCTCAGATGCAGTGCAGTACAGACGTTGCAGTAATTATGAAACTACGGTCGGTGTTGCTGATAGAAATATGAGGAGAGTCGTGTCAGTCTGATGAAGAGCTCTGGGAATAGAAGCAGAGCGTCGTCTGGAAATCAGAACAGAAAACAGCAATAAAAGGATGCCTTGGGCGTCTGAGAATAATATGAATGTAAAGAAGCAAAGGAAAACAGAGGAACCGGTGGGACAAACTAGATAAAAGAAGCGAAAAGTACTCGTATAAAATATTTTCCGACCGATGTCTTTAGTACAAGGATCAAGCAAAAGGCAGAATGAGGTTCGATCCACAACCCCGCTTTGATAGAGAGCTAGCTTTGGTCTTATCCGTCTTGGCTGCTATCTTTCTTAATTACTGCCTCCCGCACTCCCCGGTTCCGTTTGATTCCCCGATTCCCTGCAGCAATCTTTGGTTTCTTCAGCGGACGGTCACACTCTCCGATTGGCTTGTCCCTGTTGTTTCAGATGACAATATTAGCAAAGCTGTAATCCTATCTCCTGAACGGATCGAGCCTCGTGAAGAACTTCTATGGACTCGGTTTGGGATTACCATTTATGGCTCGTCTTCGACAAAATAATCACTGTAATTCATTGCAGGTGTCACAAGGTTTGTGGTAATGTTTTATTGTAGCTAGAATAATTCAATTTGTGCCTTTTGAGAAGTTAAAATGTAAGAACTTTTTTTTACAGCACTTCCATTTAATAACTTAAATGAAATACGTAATTTAATTTGTAGTAAAGTATCATTTTTAGAATAGGCTACTGTTTGGGGACAATAATGTTGATGTACAAAAGACATATAGGTATATAATATGAATCTGTCAAACACCTAGAATAAAATTACAGTTAATCCAAGAACTTACACATACACAATTTTAGTGAATGTTCAAATAAATCCACACTAATAATTAAATAAACAATTAGCTCATTGATTACTCACAAAAAACACTCTCTCACTCATCCTACTCCATTAGGGTAAGAGTCTTTCCCTGGTCACAACAAGGAAAAGAAGAGAAAAAACATTCCGAATGTAGAAAACAAATATAGTTATAGAGTTTTTACAAAAATACAGATGCCAATGCCATATCACTAAGATATCCACACCATATTTTTCAACCTTTATTTGTATGTACACTTATTGTAGAGATACATAAACCTTAAGTACTTGTACTAAATATAGATCCATATTATCTATATATATATTTGCCATTTTTACTATACGTTCCATTCTTTTGTAAGAAAAGTATCTCCACTGTAGCCAAATGCTCTTCATTTTATTGCCAAAAAGGATTTTTGGTTCGCCATCTCCAGCGTCTGGTGCAAGATGGTAGACGCCGGGTCATGAATTACTCTCTGGTGTCGCTGACCATCAGCTGAATTCTGGGAAGATATCGCTCTCTCTCACTAGCCCAGTCCACTGACCAGTCTCGAAAAAGGTTATTCTGGGGGTCACGTCCACCGGCCTTTTCTAGGCCAACCACGTGACCACTTGTTTAGTGGCCACTAAGTCCAGTTTGGCTACTGCCTGAATGGCGGGACCCCGTTTTAGTTCCAAAATCTAGTGCCAGACGCCGTGTGGCTTCTTCTTCCACACAGAAGCCACAGAAACAGAAGCTACAGCAAGGGAAGACCACGGCTCTTAGCGGCCAGAGGTCATTTCTGAATGGCAGTGTGGGTCAAGATAAAATCAGCGCTGTTTATGCCTGAAGGCAGCCCTGTGTCCGGCACGCAGGTTCCAATAAATGTCACGTGTTGAGTGGACAGACAGTGAGTTCGCTTGCACCGAGACAAAGATTTGAGTGGAGTGTTAGAGGACAGGGCCATCAAACTGTTGCCACAAGTGTTTGAATGTAACCATGTTGAAGATTTTTTTGTGATAGCATGGTCAAAACTTTCTTTTAAGATGAATCGGTTGAGATGTTTACCAAAGGTAATGAGGTTTATTTTCTCTTTCCGGGAACTTGGTAAACATATTTCTTTCTTTATCTGTGGTGGCATCTATAGCAAGGTAACACAAAACGAATGACACCTAATGGCTTACATGTCGTCTACTAATTGTTTTACAATATAATGTATCTCATGTGACTAACTTTCGCAAATATGAACTTGTTATAATACCCGATAGCTATGAAAATAGCTGATACCAGAGCTTACGAAACATGATCTGAAGAATCTTGTGAAGATGTTTTAACTAGCAACAAATCTTTCAAAAATGGAGCAGTAGAAGGGGAAATGTCTGCTAACACTTTGTATTAAAAGATTTGCATCTTTTTATTTTCATACGCGTGCTCGTTCAGAGGACAACAGCAACGTGTTTTGTCGCTGTTCATAACCTCACACTGTCGTCCTTCCAGTCAGAAATCAAGTTTATCAGTCATGATGGTTATTTAAGTTTCTCTCATAAACAGCAGAGAATATTGAATAAAGAATACAAAACCGAGCCTGGAACATTATGCGGGTGACCGTTTCTTGACCTCCAGCCTAGTGTTTGTCAGTTGTCTTTATCAGAGACATAAGGGGAAAGGGGAAGGGAGGGGATGTGGATGTATCCTCTTGTGGCTCCAATGGTTACAATGCCGATGACCACATGATGTTACAGACATTTTAAAAAATACTTATCTATCTGCTGTAACATTACTGGAAATAATAAAAATGAATAGATACATTTTATAAAAGAATGCAAGCACAATCACATTTCGCATGCTCACGGACGGACACACATGCACAATCGACATCAGAGGAGGTAAACGTGTGCAGCGAAGACGATATTGATGGATGTCACAAAGTGTAAGAGGTGAGCACGCATCAACCCTGTCTGAAGATCCAAACGGAGATCACCCACCATTCAAAATTGTAGATTGAAGATTGAACCAGAAACAGAAAAAAACCCTACAAAAAAGAAAAAAAAAAAGGAACAGATTTGCAGAAAGATTTGTATGTCTGCTCAGAGATCACGCTCATAGAAAGAAAAGACAAACTCAAAAACCAGACAGCTGCAAAATACAGCGCACTCTGTGTTATGCATCGTCTATATATAATATTATTTATTTATACAGCGCTTTTTGGCATCATCAGAGGGCGGACTCACGGAGTTTAACATACATGCAGACAGAAGAGCACATACTATAGAGAACAGACATAAAATTTGTCTTGCACAGTAATCTACATGAGAAATCACACACACGCACGCACACACGCAAACAGGAGTGCTATTATCTGGAGAAAACTACCAAAGAATAGTCTTATGATCAGGGAGTGTATATATATATAAACATTGAAATGCACATGCTTAACTATAAAGCTCACTGCCACTACTTTAGTCTTCATCTCTACCGAGTCGTGAAACACCAAATTCTTCAGACTAAGCACCTCCCATTGTTTCCCTCTAATGCGCTCTGTCTTTGACTAAAAGGCGCGGCAGGCATCAGCAGCAGGGGAAGCAGACAACTGCAGATCGATATCGAAGAAATTGAATTTGGACCAGAGAATCTGCGGGCGTCTAGTGATGCCCATATATGCCCTGACTCGCGACCGGCCCTGTTGTGATGCATGACCCGGTCTCAGCCCCTGGACGATCACTCGTGGCCCGGGGTCGGGGCATGTAGGACTGTTTGCTTTGCGGCATTCAGAGCCACCCTGGGAGGGTCGTACACCACGAGTGGGAGACATTGTAAACAAAGCGCCGGCGAGTCGACAGCAAGGCCCAATTGCTCTCCACAATAAATAAATACACGGTCGGACGGCAGGTTGGGTCATCGTCGTGAAAATCCGAAGATTGCCTGAGACATATCTTCTTGTCATCCGCTTTCGGTGTCCGGGATGGTGGCGCTCTCTAGAGGCGTGATTAAGCTCGTATTTCTGAATTAGCTTGAAATGCAAGGTTTAGACGACGACGACGACGACGACAACGACGATAACATTAACAAAAAAAAAAAATGGCTCACTAGGTGCGTATGTCAGCGTGTGTACATGTTTACACTTTTCCTACACAAGCGCGTGGGTGTACAAACACATGACACACACGTATGGGAAACAACACGATTTACTTAGAAGAAAGCATGAAAGAAATGCACACCCTCCCCTCTCTCTCACACACAAACGCATGTACGCATGCGAGCACTATTCCTGTAGCATCTACCAAAAAGTTTTGTAGACAAAATTAACATCGCTGAACCAGCAAACGAAAGACTTGTGACGGGTAGAGCGAAGCGGCACCAAGCAACGAGACGGAAAGAAAATTCCAGAAGCTTCCAAGTATACCCAAGGGCCATAATTAATCACATGCATCCATCGACTGTGTTAAGTCTTGGGTAAAAATGCCGAAGTCGTCTGGAACTGAGGTGGCCAAGAAGAGAAGCTTCTTTAAGTTTTTGGTTTTTTTTGTGTTGCTGTTTTTATAGTTGAATTCAGAAGATTTTTTTTCCCGAACACGAACAGCTAGGTTTGAATAACACAGAGCATGGCTAGATTCAGGATATTGTCTGAACTGAGAAAAAAAAAAAAAAAAAAGAAAAGAAAAAAAGAGGAATGGACGGAAGACAAAGCAAGTAAACTATAAAGACAGAGATACAACTCACCGAAAGAGGAGGAAACATTTTAACTGTCTCTAAGTACAACTCAGTGTTTGTGCCCATCATGATGGTCACCCATTTAAAGGCTCATTTTCCCTAGGTAACGATAAATGTACTTCGAGACTCTTGGACCATAAAGAAATTCCGCCCTGATCAGTTCCCCAAGGCTGAGAAGTTTCTTCTGGTTCGGCAATTATTTTTAGAACTTTGACTTTTATCCCGTGTTTTAGGTTGAGTTTCAAACCAAAGCGATGGGTCACCAATTTCCTGATTCCTGTTTATGCAGCATCAGAATCATTTGTCTGTCTGTTTGTTTGTCTGTCTACATTATTATAATAAAAATCATTCTGGACATCTAGAGGATGAGAAAACATTGTGTCCTGGAACTAAGGAGGGCTTACGTGTTCCCCCATTAATCTGTATCCTACACTCGTCCGTGTGTTCACCAGCTGCTTGTGTCGACTAAGCTGCCATAAACTCTGAACCCCAACAGCCTGGGGTGAGACTTGATGGTAGTCCTCTCTCATTTTGAATCAGGTTTCTATTTATTTTCCTAACGCTGAAAGCGTTATTAATCGAAGGTTATTTTCAAAACCGTGTGAAACTAATTGGCAGCGCAGCCATGATATATTATCCACACTACACCTGATCACCCAGACAGGTGAAATGAAAGCCTCCTGGGCTGACAGATCGACATAAAGGTGGGCAGACGAGAGAGAAAGAGAGAGTGAAAGCAGACAGAAACAGAAAACAGAGGGGTTTTAGTTAAAGGAGAGTGCGAGAGAAGAAGCAGGAGGTTAAGTAGTTAATGCATTACCAGTAAAATATTTAATAGAGGCAAATAATTACGGAAAACAATAAATTGAAGAAAATCATATCCATAGGCCACTTTTCCAATAGGAAATTGGAATTCCAGCAAATGGCAGATTCTTTGCTATTTTGTGACAGTGCTAGACATAGCATAACATATATTCCTCTTTAAATGCAATATTATTCGTTGTTCCAAGCTCTTTCTCTTGGATCAGCGCCAGGAAAGCTTTGCCAGGAGTACCAAATGGCATTATACTCAGAGCTGAGGTCAGTTGGCATTGTGACTACTAGTCTGGTCAGTCACTCTGGTGATTTACTTTCTTCCTCACTGTCTGTTACCTGTCTTCAATTGCTCTTTATTTACTGAGCTTTAGCGTTCACATTAATGTCTTCTCCAGCAAGGTGGCGGTAAGTGTACTTCATCACCGCTCACCTGCGCTATCTTGCTTGTCGGCAAGGCTCTTTACATGCCCTCATAAAACTCTACTCAGGAGGGTGATCGCAAGATTTACGATGCCAATTCATGAACTGGGAAAGAAACGCAAACGAACTTTAGCACACATCACCTCTAGCAATCTCCTCCCGAGCAAGACATCCTCATATTCTGTCCTAAAAACCTACCGCTTGGTAAAGTGCTCAAACGATTTGCATTTACAATTCACGATTAGAAGGGGAAAAATTACAGCAGTTTTATCATCAGATATTGTGTTTACAGAGCAAAAACGTCCCTTTTAAAATCAAACTGCACTTTTTCCTCAGGTTAAAATAAATAAACGATTTTAATTTCAAGGAAATAAATTTTTAGTGGAAACTATTCAGATTTTTTTTTTGTTTGTCTTGCCGTTTACAAGCTTGATAAAATGCTTTCAGTAATTTGGAAGGTGATAGTAGACGGTGTCTAGACGGGGGTATGGGCTCAAAATCTTCTCAATCCCAGTGCCGAGCTTAGTGAGTACCGCGAGGAGAGCAGTTAGCATCACATGGACGTGGTGGAGGAGAGTAGCTGTCCAGACGCAAAAGAGCAAGTCAGGGGAGGCGACTGACATGATCCCAGAGAGCAAGGCACGTGTGCTTTTTGTAACGGCACTCCCCCAGGGTCGTGTTCCTGGCTTTTCAGCAGCACTTACGGGTACTAATGGATTGTTTACTGGTGTAGGGCGCGGATGGCTGTTGTTGAGAGCTCCCTGAGGCCTCTCTTGTAGACATTCTCGGCACTCTCACCCCTCGTCTAATGGCAAGCTTGGAAAGAGGACCGTAGAGGTTATCGCTCTCGGATAGTCAAATTTGTTTATTCAATATTTGTGCTTGTAGTTCGGATTTCAAGGATGAAAAGACTTTTTTATGGCAATGTTCGTTAAAGACCTTTTGAAGAGTGACAGCGGGAAAGAGTCGTCTAGTGAGAGTGAATTCTATCAAGTTTTGAAGGTTTTATTTATTTTTTTTACAGAAGACAATTATATAGATCGATAATAATTATAATAATGATGGTGAAAAATACAAAGATGATGATACATGCGCATTTTTCATTTCCTTCCTACATCACAGCAATTTCAGCTTAACGATAGTTTAACTTGAAAACAAGGTTTTGTTACCTGCTTTAATGTTAAAATTTTCGGAGTACTAAAAACGAATTTTCGGCCTTCCTTTTGCTTTTCTTTTTCTGGACCTTTAATCATATCACATGTCAATGCGTATGTAATCAAATAAATCAAAGTATACAAACACATGCAGTCAAGATCAAATAAGGGATAAATTTGTAAAGAGAAGTTTCTATAGAAAGGTAACGGTTCTTTTTTGATAATAAGAGAACGAAAGAGAAAGAATGAAAGGAGGGTTTGGGGGATAGTTCGGATAGGGTTGAAACACAAAGAGAAGAAATTTTGAGGAATCAGTGCAACCGTAAGCAGAAGGGTATACCTAGTGGGGAAGAGGAAGGGGATGGGGTACAGTTAATTGAGAGCTAAAAGAAGCAGAAGTAAGCAGGATGAAGAGATTCTACCGGTATGTTGATGAGCGAAGCGAAGATGAGGTCAAGTGGATCGAAATGGGGACTACACCAGGCAGGAGAATAAATTAGGAAAAAGAAATAGAAGTTAGGCTAGAAGCAAATCGATTAGAGGTCTTGGAAATAGAGGCTGACACAGCTGCAACATTAGCAGATAACCACGTAACCAAGTCACAGTGCCATGGCAACCATGGCGCGAGTAGTTGTGTCTGAGGCCTGACACTAATCAAAATTGAATTAGCCTGACTGAGAGAGAGAGAGAAGAGGGGAGGCAGGGGGGAAGAGCGAGCAAGAAGGAGAGAGACTTTTTAAAACCAAAAACTAAGAAAAGCCATAGAAGCAGAGTTCAGCTCACTTTGATGCTATTTTTAACTCTGATATCCTTGAAGAACTTTTACGGTTCCTGCGAAAAGTTTGATCCGTTGCTTCCGTAGAAAAAGTCGGATAATCATCTTTAGGGAATCCTTTAACGACCTAGTCATCTATACTGTTAAAAAAACAAGCTAAGCACTAGAGTTGAACGAACATGCCTAAATATTTTTAGCGATTGGTTTAATCACAACAAACTTCGTCATACCAGCTGCCACCTTCGTTAAGCGAGATAAAAGCTTTAGTCAGTTAAGAAAGCTATTGAAAGATTTTGGAACTTCCAGAAATGTCGGCAGCAGTGAGAATGTCTATCTGCAACACGCACACCACGACAGTCAAAGTCCTGCTTTCTCATCCACGGAATATCCGCCTGACTGTCACGTGACTGAACAGAAAGACGATGACTGCCAACGATCTTAATTGACGAGTGTCAGATTTCCAGGACAGGCACCGCCTTCTTGGACATCCAAGCATCGCTAACGCGGTCGATATCACCACCAAGTGTGGCCAACATTTTCTTACCGGGTCGACAGATGACTCTCACAGCGGGACCGATGTCGTCGTCAGACGCGATAACGACAACAGCAAGTTTATCGGGAACACCATGGGTGCAATCTCGTGCGTTGCTGCAGCACGACTGCGTCATTCCTGGCGAGAAATCTGACCGCGAGGACGATGCATCTCCAACTGCGTTGTCTCTCGGAAAGTGTCGGTGAGTGTTGCCAGGGAGAGTGCTGCCTGCTACGGCAGAGCATTCAATCAGTTATTGGAAAACGTTTGTGAAAGCAACTCAGTCAAGCACAAACAGAGAAGATCTGTTGAGTGAGGACTGCACCAAGAGAGAATTTGGCAGCCATCCTAACAACCTGCGCCCTACCGTCTGGATCGTGTGAAGACATTAAATTACATAATTTCTCCACTCGTCCTCGCGACAACACTTTGTTCTGGAAACTTCTTAAGAAGGATCTTCTTAAAGGTCTTTAATACTCGAACAGAAAAAGTTTCAAATCGATATGCGCATGACGGCTCCTTGTGCTTGTCCAGATCCACTTTCCAGAAAATCTTGCAATGACTCTTAGTCCTCGACAGTTTGAGAACATATCGGCTGGATAAGTACAATATTAGGCTCTAAGGATTTACGGGGGAAAGAAACGATGGTTTGCATGAAAATATTCTGGACCCTGGCTTGGAGTGCTCTTCTTCTGATGGCAATCAACGGCCATCCTCAGTGCCTAGACTTCCGCCCGCCCTTCGAGAACGAAGAGTCGCTGTCCTTCTGCGGCAACTACACGGACTTCGGGTGCTGTACGGCAAGCGACGACGCCAGCCTGCTGCAGGAGTATCTGGTGGCGCAGCAGCGGACAACGTCCAGCAGCGAGTGGGCGCGATGCCAGAGCTACGTCCAGGAACTGCTGTGTCAGCAGTGCTCACCTTACGCCGCGCACATCTTCGACGCCGAACGCACGATGCGCGCGAGGACGTTCCCCGGCCTGTGTACGAGCTACTGCCTCGATTTCTTCCACGCCTGTAGAAGCCTCATCCCTGTCATCGACCCCAGCTTGGCCGGAAGTCGCCTTTTGCTGCACGGCGAGACGTTCTGCCTGCACGTCGGTCTGACGGATGTGGACTACTGCTACCCAGAGCTGCTACAGAGCCCGCAGCTCAACACAGAGCTGCAGCAGCGGCGGGAGCAGGAAACCAGCGAAGGATGCCTGTGCCTGGAGCCCGTGGGGAATAAGCTGGCGGCCCCTTTGCTGGCAAAACACGCGGGGGACGGCTCGGGCCGCCTCTTCGTGGGCGAGCAGCCGGGAGTCGTGCGCATTCTTTTTCCCAAAGAGAAGGCGATGCTTCCGGTTCCTTTTCTGAACATCACGGCCCGCGTCGAGACGTCCAACTGGTATGGCGACGAGAGGGGCTTCCTCGGCCTAGCCTTCCATCGAGGGTTTGCCGAGAACGGACGGTTTTTCGTGTACTACTCGACTCCCTTGCAGGACGACGATGGCCTTACCGAATTGGAGGAAGCGATGGGAATGGACAGTCTTGACCACAAGATCCGTATCAGCGAGATGCGGGTGTCGCAGTACAACCCCAACGTGGCGGATGTAAACTACGAGAAGATCCTTTTGGAGATTAATCAGCCTTACGCCAACCACAATGGGGGCGAGGTAAGTCATTTGTCATCATACCTGCAGGCACAGAACAGCAGCGGCTCCAGAAAATATAAAACCAGCATGAATCAGCTTAAAAAGATTTTCTCTGAGCTTCCCCCTACCCCTACAAAAAGGCGAAGTGAGAAACATACCTGCTGACAAAACAGCAGCGGTTCCAGAAGATATAAAACTAGCATCAAGGGTGTTTCTGTCAAGTAAAATTAAAAAAAAAAGGTTTCCCGCTAAACCCTCTCTTCCCCTACAAAAATCCACCCGACATAGTATGCATTATAAAGCATCTTGCATAGTGCTGACGGAGCTCTTAAGCTACTGGAAATGAGCAGCAACGAGTGTCGATGATGTCATAGAGAAAGAAAAAAAATTACCTCGCATTTTTTAAAGTTAGTATTTCCTTTCGCATATCTCTGTGTGCATGCATGTCTCTTTTGTCCGCAGCTGTTGGTCCTGGAAGATGGCTACCTTTACATATTCGTGGGTGATGGAGGAGCCAGTGGAGACCCTCACAACGTATCTCAAAACAGGTGATAGTTCAGGAGATAAATTTGCAGCTAATCACAAGGGGCCTTATTAACCCAAGACTTACTGTTAATGTGGGATTATGTTTAGCAAATTACACTCAAAGGAGAGTTACATGTTTCTATATTTTGTCTGGTTAAGAAAGCCCTTCAAAGTAACTACTTGTGACTAGGAAGAATAACTCGATGTGAAATGCCACTTGTTAATTAAGATACAATCTTTAAACTCAGGTCTTAAACATATTTCGAACAATACCCTAACCCTAACCCTAATCCCAACCCTTTTCTTTAAACTAGTTTGCGGTGCGATGTGTTCGAGACCCCCACTACCCTTTTCTCAGGGACAGCTTTTTACTGAGGGTGGCGCCCATCTCCTACCCCTATCTACTGTTTCCCTTTCCCCCTGTAGACAGCGAGATTTTAAATATGACAGACTCTTCATTGGCGCATGCGTATCTGAAACCGTACGTGTGGTCAACGTTTGTGCCTCCTCACACAAAAGAGTGCCAAGGTGTGAAAAGCTGCTCTTCACCGTTTGGGATTTCTCTCCCTCGTCAACAGAAATCGACAAATCACCACATCCGCTAATTTTTCTTCATAAACAACATTAGCCATTGAAAAAGTAGGTAATGTATTACAAGGACCCTAATGAGATTAAAGTCAGCTTGTATTAAATGACGCTAGGCTGCCATGCGAAGTCAGACCCTACTTCCCATCCTGTTATCCATGTCCTCTCTCTCTCCTTCCTCATTTCCTCCTGTGCAGATTGGAGTTTTATTTCCCCTGATTGCGCAACATCCTATTTTCAGACAAATTGATTTGAGTGGTTTTGTAACCATTGATCGTATCCTTGCATTACTGCTGATGGGAGAAGCAGATTACATCTTTCTGCTTTATGGTGATGAAACTCACTACCTGACGAATGCACCCTAGGATCTCTCTTAACACTGGAAACTTTTAATGTCATGACTTTGGCACTGTGACACGAAGGAGAGATGCCAGCTTAGCATTAAAGTAAATCAGGATATACAAACCGTATTAAAGAATGGACATTTATGTTTGGATCGAATCCAGCAATATCTTATGACCAGGAGGCACCAACTTGTGTAATATTTTATACTCTAACTGAAGGTAGATTATTTAATCTCTTAAGAATTCAGGAATATAAACACATACTTAATCCGCTATAAAGAGAGAGAGGTGAAAAGAAAGAGATGTGCATGTGAGAACGTGTGTGCGCGCGCACCTGTGTATGTGTGTGAAAGAAAGAAAGAGGAAACGAGAAAAAGAGAAAAGAGAAAGAAAGAGAGAAAAAAACAGAAAGTAGAGCAAGGAGGTATGAAGCATCAGAACCTGTTGGCGAGAGCTGGAGTCGACTATAATCTCTGAACGCTTCTTGTGTCACGGCACCCAGCGCGTGCCAGCTCTGGGCTTCTTGATTCGCTGCCCTCAGCAGCAGCAGCCTCAGTCTTGTGGCGGTTGAGGCCGTCTTGTGATGCATAAACATTTAATGACTGCGGCGAGTGCGCCGGAGTGATGGGCAGTAATTGTCTTTAAAGCTCACACGTCACTACGGCTGGGTGCCCCACACAACGCTGCTGGCGCCCTCTGGCTTTGATGGACTGACCATTATTTACTTCCTAGGAATCATTCCCTGAGAATATTGCTGTAAGCTTTTTTGATCTTCCGTGGGCTTAAAACCTTTTTTTCCATTTATATCCAGTCACTATCCATGCCAGTTTTATTTTCTGCTTTATTTAAAGCTACAAGATGATGGCTGGGGGAAGAGGTCTGTAGGAAAACCTAATTTGCATCGTGGACTGGAACAATGGAATACTGTTCATGCCATCCGACTAAGGAGAAACAGAAGAAAACGCCCACTTCTGTGCCCCTATGTGCTGGAGGCACGAAGATACCTCTGACACTTACTCTGGTTCCATTCAGAATACAGGAGTTCCCTGAACCACAGACCGGACACCAAGCAGGTGATCTTCAGCTGTTGATATCCGATCTCCACATATTTGAGCCAAGAGGTCCTCAGGGGCCGGAGTTATGAAGTGAGGTAAAGTCGTTGCCCCAGGAGAGAGGATGAAATCCAGGGCAAGGTCCATAACTACATTTTACCAGTTCCTATTCGTTCTCTAGAGGACGTGGGAGCCAGAACCATATCCTCTCGCTACAAAGATAAAGAGTTGATTCTTGAGAAATCCTCTTACATGTTGAGGATGAAGAATGGTCCTTTCTCTGCCTTATCTGTTCTGGTTATTGAGTTTCACAATGTCCTGTTAGGTGAGGTGAGCGTATCTGTGCATTTAGTAAAGAAACATTAGCAATCTCAGTTTATTTGTACTTTGTAGTTTGTTGTCTAAAAATCAAAGTCCAACACGTAGTTAGGTATCCACCGTTTTATTCAGTCATTGATCCTCTTTAAAATCTTACGACAAGAAAAACTTCAATTGGAGGGTAAGGTCTGCTTTTTTTAGTGCCAACATATTCCTTTTACTTGGCTGATTTTCTCGTTAGAAGACTCCATAAATAAATCTTTAACTTTTCTCTTTATTTTTGCTTTAAAAACAAACCGATTGCACTATTTTTTATGTCATTTAATACTGTGTAACATTAGGCAATCTCTCCTTGGAAAAGTGCTTCGCCTCGATGTTGATTCGCATCCCGATCTCCCCTACTCAATACCACGTGACAACCCTTTCGTGGGCATCAACGGCACCCGTCCAGAGATCTTTGCTTTGGGTGTCAGAAACATATGGCGGTGCGGGGTGGACAGCGGTGACAGAAAGACAGGTAAAGAGTATCAGGCAAGGTTCTCTTTGGACTGATTTTCAGCAAATTATAAATCAGGATCGTAGTATTCAATGCCTCTAGTTGTCTCAGTAGGATTTCTTAACACGCAGCTACCTTAAAAAAAAAAGCCAGGCGTTCAGTTAGAATCGTGCTACCAACATTCCTTGAACCAAAATCTATTCCATTTCAGGGGATGAACTATTCCATTAAGAGTGTTTTAGTGGAAGGAGGGGTTGCTTCTGTCTGTGCGAGGAGAATGTTAACTCTGTTGAAGACAGCAGTATATTGGAAGACTGAACAGGACATATTCGTCACCGCTCACTCATTCACTCACTCCCTCTCTCACTCTTCGGGAAAGTGTCTCCACTGAAGATAATGGAGTGCAGAGATAGAGAAGTAGAAAGCATGGGGGTTAGTGTTGAAAAGGTAAGGGTGAAAGGGGCTGAATCGTCTAGGTTCAACGATCCCGCAGGCAGTGATTATTTCCCCTCCTGCCCCCCACCCACGCATACTTCCTCCCCAGGAACATGCATATAAAAATGCTCTGGGGGTACTGAAATATTAGAAATGACAAGATAACCCAGGGAAACGCCAGATGTTATCGCTAAACACCGAGGTCTGTTACCCAGCCACTTCAATTAGTCGATTGTGACCCACTTTCCTCTTTTCCGACTCACTTCCTAAAGAGTGACGTGGCCTCAGTCACTTAAACACTTAAAAGTGCTTAAACCTTTGATCGCTTTCAGGGTGCGTGCACTGCAGGGGAGGGGTAGGGTAGAGAGGAGGGGACTAGATTTACGAGGCTGAATTTTCCAGACGATAGATGCCAGGTTTTTGCGGAAAGTCAGGCCTCAGAGCAGAGGCTGGTTATTGTCTGAATACGATCCTGATTGCCAAAGAGCTGACAATGGTCTGACTTTTTCTTAAACTTTGCACTGACCTCTTTCTTTAAAGATGCACAATGACCTCCATGCCACAGACACCCTCGAAGTCTCCTTCTGGTTCTTTCTCCTCACAACAGGTCAAGGAACAAAACTGAAATTTGTTTTGTAATTGCCTTCCCTTGCTTTTTGTGTGACTGTTTCCTTCCTGTCTATTTTTGTTTCTCTTTCACGCACTTTCTTTATTTTTCTCTGTCACTCTCCTAATGTGACTCACGGGAAGTCTGATTCAATTCAACATGACTGCTTTTTTAGGGGAGCGCAAGGGACTCGTCCTGTGTGGAGACGTAGGACAGAACGCATACGAGGAACTGGACATTCTAAGGATAGGGGCCAACTATGGCTGGCGAAGCAGGGAAGGGCTTGAGTGCTACGACGAAGAGATGTGCGGAAGTATTGGTGAGTACAACAGAAAAATGTGCAAGAATATGGTGAGAAAAACAATAACAAATGTCATAGAGAAATGTGGTGGGTAGAACAGCAACAAAAGTAGCAAAATATTTCTGAGAAGAACCATAGCAATTGTCAATATTTTTTTTTTAGCAGAACGGCAACAAATGCCAGAGACATTTGGTCAGTAGAACACAAAGAAATGTTAGAGGAAGAAGTAGTGGTGAATACGAGAGAATAGAACAGGATTTAGAACTCCAACCTATTAGTAAGTAGTAGAACGACAAATGACAGGAAACATTGGCGACTACAAGAACCTACAATATTTGTGAGCAGGCATAAATGTTTGCAAAGCTGTTGTATAAGATCCACAATCTTGAGCAGAAAAAAGAACAAATAAACCTCTTGCTCGAAACATTCTTTTTATCTTTTCATCACACAGGGGATGAGGAACTGCCTGTACATACGTATCCCCACTCCACAGGGAAGTCGGTTACAGGAGGACAGTTCTACCGCGGGTGCGAAAGCCCTGCACTAGACGGGTTGTACATCTATGGTGACTATATGAACGGGTAAGTTGATAGAAAAAAAAAGTTATGTAGGATTTCAAAAGGTCAGGATGGGAAAGATTTGAAAGAAGAGAGAAATATGGAGGAGGAGATAAAGTTCTGTCGATCCTTTCGCCTGTCCATCCATCCGCCCATCCATTTACCGGTGAATCGATCGCACGCAAAATGAAGAAAATTGATTTCTCTTGATTACACGCCGCTCCTTGTTTCTTCAATCCTTTTTACCATCCTTTTGACATGCAACAAGGCTTTCGTAAGGAAATGCTGTTCACCGTCTAAAACGTAAAAATTGAAAATCTGTAGTTTTCCAGGAAACATGTATTTGGCAATCACTCACATGTCTCTTTCTTTTGTGTCCCTCATCGAACGGCGTCGTCAACGCACATCTTCGTCTGTCAGCCGTTTGTTCTCTCTCAAGGAGAACGGCACCGGTCAGTGGAGAAACTCGGACTTGTCACTGTGCGGCACTGACGTCTGCTTCAACGGTCTGACCAACAACTACGACAAGTACATTTTGTCGTTTGGAGAGGACCAGGATGGTACGCTTAGACACTTATACAATTCGTTTAAAAATGATTCCCCAAGATTTTACATATGACGGTTATTTGATAGGAAGCAGTGGGTGATTCAAAGAGATAAAAGCAGATATATTTTGAATGCATGAGAGCCGGAGTGGAGGGGTGGGATGCAACGGGAAAGAAGTTAAAGAAAGAAAGACTCTTCCACCGATCATCACAAGAACCTAAGCCATAACCTTCTCTTACCCACCATTAAAAACTTAACAAAAACGAATGTGGATCAGTTGCATGTAATGTTAGTTTGTAAGCACACGTGCATGACTGTTGTTTGTAAAAACTTACTTATTGTAGAGGTTCTGGTCATATAATATAATGAACATGCACATCTGTTACCTGTATGTGCAGGTGAGATATACATGCTGACAAGCCGCAGCAGCCGACCTCGCAGGAGAGATGGTCAAATATTCAAAATTGTTGACCCGCAGAGGTGTGCCAAAACTTTCTTTTTCACAGTTTTGTTTCATGGCAACTTTTGGTGTTGTTAGAAATACTATAATTGTTGTTATTATTTATCCTGTACTTGATTTTGCGATAATGGCTGGTATTAGTAGCCCCAACACCTACACCACCGCCACTTACAACGACAGCGTACTAAGTCCTCAGTTCCCTCGCATGTAAATTACAAACGCACATCACTTTGTCGAGTCCCCGCCGATGAAGGCGAAGGAAAGTGGACAGGATACTGCTTAGTTGTAACTAAGAGGAATTATGGAGATTTGACCTCCAGCTATAGTCACAGAGATGGAGAGTGAAGACAGTTGATGTCGGACAGCGGTCAGAAATGTGGACGCCCAGAGTAAATACAGTGTTTAGGGAGCTGCACGAAGACGTCAACAACACAACTTGTCCATCGGATGGCAGAAGTGGAATGTTATACTTTCGTTGTTCACAGATAGTTTTCGAGCTGTCTGCTTTTTTGCGGCTTTACACAGACATGGTCATCTGCCTGTCAATGCCGACTATTTTTCTCAAAAAAGACTTTCCCCAACTGACATACACAAAGACGTGCAACGCAGGACACCACTTATACATGAAAAAAATGGGACCGACTACAACTCATGACACAAATATCACTCATATATTTTCTCATGAAACCTCAGAAATCTCTGCTGACTACGGTGGAGACAGTTTTCCCTTTGTTTTGCAAGGATTGTAAGGATTATAGGCCATATAAAACTGCGTATATAATTTACTGCCCATATATATATATAACTGCACACACACACATATATATATCCAAGAATAAAACAACAATAATAAATAAAAACCAAAACATGTTACAGTTAGAAATCGAGATCCTCTTTCAATTCTTGCAACCTCCCCCACGCCCGCCCCAAGGCTCCCTGATCCAAAATTTGAAATGCATTGATTTATGCCTTATCATGACGACAGACGAACTTCAGCACTGACATTTGAAGAAGGATAGTAAAAAGAAAACTGACAACGTCTTGAAAGAAAAAAACCAAGGGTCACCCCATTTCATAATTTAAATGTCACATTCAGGGATATAGTATCTCCACTTGACTTGAGAAAGTTCATTAGGTCTTCTTGTAAAGAATACAATTTGGCACCGAAGCTGAAGAAAATCCCACCGCCTGGATTCGTGGTGAAATCTTCCGAAGAACTTCATCTTGAAAAGCTGCAATTGAATTACTTCCTAACTGCAGCAGCAAAGGCACGTGCTGCAACTGTGGCTTTGTCCGAGCGCATCGCACACGAGTCCCTTCACGGAGATGAGAAGTAGGGCGGATGTGCAGAAAGCATTAAATCACATTTTGTGGGTTTTTCCCTCCTTGAATCACGGGATACATAAAAACATATATTTGATCGGCTTTCCGCTTAGGCGACTAGCGCTTCGCTCAATATCCAGCAATGTCGCATCAGAGCTCTTGTCTGTGGAGGTTCTAATAACCTTTCTCGAAAACATGGCCGAGCTTTCTGGAAGCATGTAATGCGTTGTAATGCGTTGTAATGCACTGTATTACAGCATGAAGTGTTATTGAGGGATTCGTTCCTCTAGAACCTATACAGTCCCTGGTTTTAAGCGACACAAACAAGAAGCTTATTCAATGTATACTTGGATCTGAGCGAACAAAATGGAGGCCAGCAACAGAAGTACCCATAGACACTCAATGTCGAAAAATAAACTTTTTAACTCGGTATACATCAGGCATGGTCATAATGAAATGATACTCAGGGCAGCTTTGACTAAATGGATGGTGCCTGCAGTAAAAGACAGACAATCTGCACTCAGGACTTCTAAGAATACCGTTAAGTAGTAGTTGTCCCTTTGAAGTAGAGCAAACGAAGCACACGCAATACCACGTGTTTAAATTCCGAGCTTGCGTTACACACTGATCCCAGAGTTATGTTTGCCGGATGTTCTCTCATTGATCCTGCAGGAGGGGAAATCCAGCTGAATGTCTGTCAGCAAGAAAAGAAGGTCGGCTTCCTTTGGTGCAGGCACAGGCACAGGCACGGAACAACGGAACTTCAGGTAATTGGGACTCAGCTTGGAGGGTTTTTCCTCCCGGTGTTTTATTTTTAAACTTCTACAATAGGAACTAATGGATGAGGAGAAAAACAGGCTCGATGTTATTCTGAAGAAAGCAAGCAAATCAAACATCGCAAGAAATAATCAACATATTTTTTTATCGATTGTCGAAACCTCGTAATAATGTCAGGGTATTGGATCTTATGAAATTTTCCTGACAAAATAGTTTTAGGCCATCGGAGAGCTTAACGATGTACTTTAGTTTTATGTAAAAAATTTCATTTCGAGCAGGAGATAATTTACTGTTGTTGTAAATTTGCTACAGCAGCATGAGGAAAATTAAAGTATTTAGAATAGTCAGGAGTGGGAAATCCGTAATCCTTAAAGCAAGACGATTCTTCAATTATCAGAGAAAACAAAGAAACTAAAATGTAAACATACTCTTAGATGTTAGCTGAGTTTCGAAATATGTTTATATATTTGTCCTGTGACCATAAAATTTAAGATGTCAAAGTTAACTTCCTAGTTCCTTCAGACTTTGCACTTGTCTTGATGGCTGGACTCTGAAGTCCTATATAAATAGAACTAAAGTGAAATGTTTTGCGCAGGGATCGGCATGATACCGTCCATACGAGGGATCAACATGCGCCGATGTGGAACCACACCATCTCCCTCCTGCCTGCGCAGGCGAGGTAGTCGCAGACGACACAGAAACAGAGGAGCCTCCTGAACCACCTTGTCTGAAAGTCATCATCATCTGTGTGGGTGTGAGAGAGTGATCCTTCTGAGTTTATACTGTCTGGAGAATTTTTTTCTTTTTGTTACAAACTTTCCTTTATACATCAAGAATGCTTAAAAGTTTTAACATTTGTCATAGTTTGTTCGGGGTGTGTCTAATATTTTTGATATGTGGGGCGCAAATTGAGGTCTACATGTGAACCCAATCCTTCCTCGGCTTGGAGTGCACAGTCCACCGAATAAGTGTGTAGATGACATTACTGTTTTCATGGAGTTCAGATTTGAGCCTTAAATTTGAAATAGTGGATTGAGAAAGAGCTACAAATGGGTACATACATATAAGTGAATACATCGCCTTTTCAAAGGATGATTGCATCCACATTGCTTCATTATATCTTTATGATGTATTCCTTTTGTAAAGTGCATTGAGTTCGCTGCCAAGTCAGGAAATACCCTAAATAACTGCTGTTTGATAACAGTTATGCAATATATATCAAGTATATATTCCCAAGTATATCTAGTATGCAAAGTTAACAGTTAAACAGAAATAAACTAATGAAGGAACAATAAAGTACTTGTTAATTGTGTGAGGGAAGAGAAAACAACAACAAAGACAAGAGTCATGAGTAGTGACAAGAGTAAAAATACATGCTTTTTAAAACTGTTGCTGTTGTTTACCTGTATTTATTCTGCTTGCGCGGTGTCATATGTTGCCAGAAGTTTCCAAGGTGAATCTTAGGATGTCGGTCGTACTTTTTTAAAAGCCACTCCGCCTTCCCGTCTCGCCCCTGCCCGCTCATGTTGGACAACCATGCGAGCAGGGACTGTTATTGTGGAGATAAGAGGCTCCTGCTTCCGACACCACATTACAAAGCACTTGTGACTTGAGCTTTTTCCTACCTGTCATCATGAAGAGCATGGACAGCGAGAGTCTGGCCGTCCTCGAGACTTGCGGCACTCTTTCTTCTTAGTCCACCAGGTGGGTCGCCCGCAGGATGAGCACCAAGTTGTTGTCGTGCAGATGGAGCACGAGAATCCAAGCAGCTTCGTTTCGCCACAAACTACATCACGAGTGAAATATTTAAACATAAGTGCTAAGTCGATAAGGAAGAATGTGAGTTAAGACTTCGTAATGGTATCAACCTCCCCTTGTCTTTCCGTAGCCTCCTTACCGACCAGACAGCTGTAACTGCTGCTGCTGTCAGTGATGTTTTAACTGCTGCTGTTACAGTCGAGCCCTTCGGAGATGGGAGAGAAATGGTGCCAGCTTCCTAAAAAATTTAATGATAGGTACAAAGGGTGGGGAGCAGGGACTTTTCCACACTGCTTAACATGAAGAGAATTTGTAGAACTTGTTGCAGGAGGTGAAGCAAAAAAAAAAATCTCATGTAAGCAGCTAACTCTAACCTTAAGGACAGGGCATGTTGCTGCAGACCACTCCATCTTTTCACCAATCAACCTGTCGCCCTTTTTAGTTTCAAACATAAAGTGCTTTTTGAATTTTTCTCATAACCATAAAACGTGCTGCTTTTTTATGACTTTGAGGAAAATATAAAAATTATTTTTAAAACTTTCCTTTGAACTGTAACCCCTTGGTAGTATTTAAAAGGGTAGATTGAGTACTTTTATGCACGGGTCAATTGAGAGAGAGAATAATTAAGTTGTGTAGTTATAGTCACATGACATGAATTAGTTTTGCTCACCCCTACAAATAACGCTTATGAAACATCCCCATTCGACAACAACCTTGACCCTCCCGTCCATCCGTTTGGCCTACGGCCCCCACTCTAAGTCACCTGACTCTTTATATAACCTTTCTAGTTTGGAACCATAAAGTCTCTATGAATGGGCGCACAGAAACACACACAGGCACGCACTTGCACGCGCACAGATTCATTGAGACGACCTTTTGGAACCTTAGACGACCGGCCAGCGAACTTATTTACTAGGGTCACTGGTCAAGGCCAAGGCCACTTGACGATCCAGGAAGTGCGGTGAGGTGTAAGATTTGATGACGGAGGGGTAGTGGTGGTATATAAGAAGTCAGGGTTGGAGGGTAGGGAGCTCGCGCTTTCTGAGATTCTTTGGTGTCCGAACAGATAGTGATAACATAATCGTCGAGTGTTCGTTTTTAGCTGTGGGCTTTGTATGACTGGGATTAAGGTCCTGTGTTTTTTTGTGAAATTGTTTCAATCTTCACTATTCTATCGAGGACCAAATAAACCCTTACCTTATCCATTGAAAAAATTCTTATCTAGTGTTGTGATTTTCTGCGCAACTGGCCCACCCATGTTTAACTACAGAAAAGAGAGGTGTGAGATACAGACATTTTTTTTATTAGTTTATAATTACGATTAACACAGTGAACGAAGCATGAACCATCTGCAAAAATAAAACACAATTCATGCAATGTTCATCATGAAAGGTCATTGAAATGTTAGAGCGCCTTCATTGTGCTGAAATCATAACAGAATGCCAGGACTTACAAAGGATGTTTAGTTCTTTCGCGGCTGCTGTGCACAAGACACGGTTATGCACAATGTCTGCATCCAGAACTCGTTTTATGCAGTACATCAGCAACATCAAGAAGCAGGGAGGCTGTGATGCCACAGAATTACTGTTGCCGGCCACCCGCGCGGTCACGTGTCTGCGACTGGAGTGCATTAAATGCAAGAAGAAGCTGCGGTGCTGGCGTCGGGTTCCTTCCCTGCCTGCAATAAACAGCGCTCGTATAAGCTTCAAGATATGCAATGGGCACTGGCTTCATTTTGTCTTCTTGAGATGGTTGGGATTATGGGGGTGACGGCGCCATCGGTTCAGATAAAGAACGAGAAACGAAGCTCTTCTCTGGTCTTCATTGGACCGGAATCTGGCTTACTGTTCTTCCACTGAGACCTCATTTGTTTCCTCCCTCTACATCCATTATACCCACAAGTTTTCTTGGTACATCTAGAACTTTAGTAATTCTTTTTATCTAATATACACTTTTCCTTAATAGTCCTTTAGTGTAGCCACTTACATCGTTTGCGTTTGCGTAGTTCTTATCAATTTTGTTATCAGCACCAGTAAAAAAAAATATTCGATATGTGAAAGATAGTAAGTAGCTAACACTGGAGAAAAAGACATGTGTAATTCTGAAAAATTCGATTTCAGCTCGACAGTTTGCGGTATTTCTCATCGACAAATATCTTTAAGATGATCTAGCACAAAGCACATATTTTTTTTTTTTGGAAAAAGCTTATCAGATGATGAAACGAACATATTGATGAGGGTGATGATGATAGATTAAAACAACATAAAACAATAAACAGAGCGGCAATGACAGGACAATCACTACTACTGCTTTGATTATTACCACCATTTCTCCTCTTTCTGCATTTTCTTCTTCTTTCCGCACTTATTCACTGTCTCAATCCTTATGATGATGTCAATATGACTAGCAATAACCAAGAGCACAAGCGAAATTACGATTATTTAAGAAATATCTACGACTTCCTATCTTGCAGTCAGCCCTGATTTACCTCGGTAGTTGATTAAATAATCTCTACATATAAAAGATAGCAGTCTCTAATATGATGTGACTGAAGATCGTTTGATAGAAAAATTGGGCTGTTTAATCAAAGGGCTGTCCTCTTGTGGGAGAGAGCGATGTGAAATACATAAGAATAAAATAAATTAGAGGAAAGATCATTAAAAATATAAGAACAATTTTAAAAAAGCACCTAAGCTAGCAAGATAACTATTAAAAATCTATACCTTAAGCAAAATTAAAGCACATACATTTCTTGACCTTCCATAACACAAAGCTGCCAAAACTGAAAGAGATAAACGAGAAGAACCCAAATTCGATAAAAGAAACATCTAGGAACGATTTTATCTTTACAGAAAATGAGTCCTCTTTACTAGAAGACCGACATGAAGGTCACTCGTGTTGAACGGGACAAGCAGAACAGACTAAAGTCTCATCTACCCCCCGACATGGGATTCTCCGCGACCCCTCCCTCCCCCTGCACTGTCCTTGTGTGCTATTTTTAGACAAGTGATGGCAAGAGAGCGTGGATAATGGATGGGGCTCTTGGCGTTCGAGGGCAGAGACCCAGAACGGCGAGCGCCAAAGTAGTGCAAGCGGACAAATATCTTTTAAGTTTGTGGAAGTGTCACGAGCTCAGCTGGCCCCGGGTGGAAATGTATATGGCACGGAGAAACAACCGACTCCCCGACCCCTACAACTGTCCGATGTCTTTACTCGAGTACATTGTACTCAGTAAAATTTCTTATGAAAATGTCAAGTGCTTTAATTAATTTGGAAAAAAAGAAACCACAGAGCAAAATAGCGCCATGAAGACCACACCAATGAACAAGGCACAAATAAATTACTAAATTACAAATGCCAGGATCTTCTGTTCAACAGACCAACCGCCCAAAGCATATTACATACACTGAAATGCGAACATCAACACGAAAAAAAGTGAGACATTCGAGGTTGGCACACAAACTGGTGAAAAAGCTAAGTTGTTCCAGACAAGCTAAAGAATGAGTGTTGTCCCTGGGGTTTTCGTCTGACAAGAGAAATCATGTAAGTCCAGGAAGCAGACGAACAACACTGAAATGTAGCATCAGGAGTTTAGTTGACATGATTGATGCGCACCGATCCGATATCTAATCATCGAAAAATGAAACGACAAAGAACAGGTCTTTAGATAGAAAAAAAGTGAAGACTGAATACAAAGTAGTAAAGAGTGAAATTTTAAGTTTGCAATTAAATGCAGACAAAGCGAAACCTTTCAGACAAGATGGCAAAAATGGATTATGGAAACCTAGTGACAAAGTAGAGCACACTGAGCTGAATGTAAGAAAGCAAATGCACATTTCAATGTTTCAAAGTTTTTAACATCCAGTAGAAAGTTATAGCATGGACACGAAGAAGGTCAACAGGATGATGAACCGGCAGATGGGACAGATACATGTAATTTTGGTGAAATAAATGGTGGACGAAAAAAATAACAGGTGTTCTGGGGCAGAAATGTACCTCTCGACCTTAGAAACAGGTCTCGTGTCCATGCTATAACTTTCTACTGGATGTTAAAAACTTTGAAACCTCAAAACACACAACAAAGAATCAGAAAGGGTTAAGCCCCGATGATGAGGTCGCACGCGGCCATGAAATGAATCGTTGTCTGGGGCACAAGCTGCTGATTTCTGCCTACAACCAGCATTTTGATTGACATTTTAACCGTTTTCTTCCGTGCCCTGTGTTAGCTGTACAAGAAATCTCCCGTTGCACAGCTTGAAAACCTAAATGAGAAAGAGCTCAATCGATGCTATCAAAAGAAAATCTCATTTTTTTCATTCAGGATTGGTCAAAGATGAAGAATGTTCTACACAGAAACTTCTAAAGCTTATAGCGCTTGATAGAATCTTCTCGATGAAAACCTTTTCCCCTTGTACCTCACAGATATCCCTATTCCCTTTCGCCTTCCGAACTTGATGACCGAGGACTGGACTTGCTTGCTCTTCTGAAAATAAAAAGATTAGTGTAATCTGAGTAACATTTTCTCGATTGCCATTTATTGTACTAGTGACAAGACATAGTTTGAGGTATGGCACTTTGTCCAGGCTCTGGAAATGGGATTTCATTGTCCAATTTTTGTCCTTTGGGAATGTTTTGCCAAATCGTCCTCTTGTTCCAATGATCTTTCCGTATTCCTTTAGGCTTTTAAATAAGGTTTTGGTTCTTTTTGGATTTTTTTCCCCTGCGCACTGGAGGTGTTATTTTCCGGTCAATCTGTCAAGTTCGCTTTTTGATAAAGAATCGCATTCACAATTAGCCCAAAGAATAACAGAAGTTACTGTCATGACAGGATTTTGTTTACATATTGTAACAGTCAACAAATATATCATGAATGAAAAAATCGGCTTAAAAATAAAATATCCATTTTGAAAACTGTGAATTCGCTTGATATCCAGTTTTCTCTCCAGGACACTGTCTCCTGACGGATTCGTTCAAAGAAAGGTCAGTTTGCAGTCTGAGAATGTATACACAGCGGTTCTTGTAATTTTCGGCAATAATATATAATTAAAAAACCCATAAAACATGCCTTCCCTAGCACGCATGCATACACAGATCGCTTTATCTTTATAGTTTTTCGCCTTTTTTTTTCTTTACATCTCAGTGATGTCCATTCTGTTCACTACGTTTATCCTTTATTTCTTTCATCTTCTTTGCATACTAGTGGAAAGTGAAATTGGATGATGTGGCGGGGGTGGACAGACGAAATTAAAAAAAAATGGGACCAGGGATCAGTGAGGGTCTGGGTGAAAAAAAAACCCAAGGAGTAATAGAGGTGAAGTGTATTTGTGTGTGTGTGTGTGTGGTGTTACTAGGAGGAAAGAAAGAGTAAAGTAATCTGCCAGAAGGACACGTGATCAAAGTCATCAAGGTCTCCCGACCATTAACTACTTGATTGTGCACCCAGTGGAGAACAAAGAAACGTTTGCTGAACTTTTCGAATGAAGCTTGAGTCCGCGGTCACAAGCAGAAGTGGATTCAAACAGAAATGGATTCTTTAAGTCCTACTCGGAAGAACAGTGGTCCTCACAGAACTTGCGCGTAATTCTGTGGACCTGACGAGCGCAGTTCAAAGACAAGCACCAATCGCGTTGAATTCCCTGGAGCACGTGGTACGTACTACAAACGGAGTAGTTTACGACTACTTCTCGCTGGTAACGATTCTAAGTGCTTTTGGCAAGACAAAACCCAGAGAACAAGGGCTAGTGTTTGTCACCGTGACTGAAAAAGGTCAAAGTTCATGTCGCTTTCCCGCTAGCATGTAATGTCTACCAATTAAATGCCTATCGGTAGTTTGCACATTTTCGACAAACCAGTGTTTGTCTCTCTGTCAGATATAAAATAATAATAAGAAAAAAAACCAAAGATACCTGTGTAAATATAATTCTAAAAATAATATTTAAAAAGTGCTGAAAGTGTTAGTTTTTTTCATTTGCATTGCAATTAATAGAAGCAGATGAAAATGGACACCTTAAATAAAAATAATATCCTACGCTCGGTCGACTGGCCTGCTTTATCCAATGAAAATGAAGAAATGGCAGACAACAAAAAACAGATCCCTTCATCCCTAATGTAGCTGTGAAAATTTCTGGCTCATGGTCTCATGAAACTCCTCTTGACACCCTTGGTGGAGAGAGTTCGAGGTGACCCCACACGTGACCGGATGCAGATTATACCGTTTTACACTCGCGGGCAAGACTGGGTGCGAGGTTTTGAGGATGGTGGCTTTTTTTTCTTTACTTCAACATTCCTTCGCTCTTACACGCAAGACTGGCTGCAAATTTTCGAAAAGAGCGAATTTTTGCTGTCGCGCAGCAGAGCTCTGCAACGCGAGAACTAGCCTAGCAGTGTTTACAACATGCTGAAAATCAGACCTGTTCCTTGATTCTCTCATTCTTCCTCTTTCTCTCTGTCGTTCTTCTCTATGGTTGTCAGTCTGTCTGAAAGCCGGAATCCCAGTTGAAGCAATTTAAGGATGCATTGAAACAACTTTCATATCTTTATTTTTAAAGACAGAGCAGAGTATGAATTACGAATGTGTTGGTCAGAGGATGATGATGATGATGATGATGATGATGATGATGATGATTGATGATGATTGATGATTGATGATTGATGATGATGGATGATGGATGATGATGATGATGATCCGATCTTACTCCGACACTCATGATCTCACAACATCATAAACATCCTACTGAATGATGTTTACATTGTTGACTTTTCAAACAGCAATACATTAAGCAAATGGATGCTTTAATATTTGATGTGAAGTATGCACGCTTGTGTGTTAAAGATAACACATTTCGGGAGACACCAAGACGCACTTCAAAGACCACAAATAAATAAAAATAAACACATTCAAAAATACATCACAATAACTTTATTGAATTATTACATTTTTAAAATAGGCGTGCTTATCAAAGGAAGGATTTATTATTTCCCACGATATTGGCGCAATATTATTATTCCCACGATATTGGCGCCATGTTAAAGTCCGGAACAGTGAAATAATGTCCCCTTCAACTACTTTGAAGCAGACGAATATGGACGAGTATTTACCAAGGTGGACAAAGTTTTTAAGTGATGATTATATAAACAAGCTTTACCAATTTTGATCAAACGGGACCTACATTTGATTAGTTGAAAACGGCTTTTAACATGACTTGAATTATTCATCAGAAACTTTACTAATTAGGAAAAACAGCTTTTAAAAATGATTGGTGTGGGATACGTGATACTTCAGAGAGTCCGAAGAAGTACTTGTTCTTTTGTTCCTTTAGATATGAAAAATAAGATTGTAGTTTGTAGTATTGGCTTTTCGTTTGTATTTATTTTCTATCATGTGTGGTATTTGAAGTGTGTTTTCGTTGTAAACCCACAGGTTTGGTGACCGGTGTTTAGTAAGGTTTTTAGTGTGTCTACCATTAGCCTTTTGTTCCTCAGTACATTTGATTAGGTGTGGAGGACATAGTCGCTGTAGTTATGTCTGGCTAGAGAATTTCTTTTCATGTTACCGCAACTTTTACCATATATAATTCACACTCCTTGCCCTGTCATACGTTCACTGTTGATAAGGCAGGGTAAGGATTATGAACGAAGGGAGTCCAAGACACACAATTCTGCTTCGATGACAGCAATTTTGCGGCAGAACTCATTCTAAGAGCTCGGGAGAGAGAAAGAATGAAAGAGGAGAAAAATCCACACACAGAAAGAAATATAGAACTCTTTACAAACCACAGCGAAACTCTGTAAAGAATTTTAAAAAAGAAGGGGGAGATAAAATCATTACTGCTCACGCTTTACTGAGTGAGGAACGAGGTTGTGCTCGCCTCGCAGCTTCTTCGACCTTCTCAGGCCATCGTCACACCATCATGTCCCATGCAATGAAACCTGAGTCTTCATCGGCCATGCAACTCGCAGTCGGTAATGTTCCCCATAAAGAATAATTCCGCCTCTCATTTGTGAAGGTGTGAATCACGTTCTCTGCCATTTCATTGTTGTTTCTTTTTCATCACCATGTCGCATTCGGCTGTTTCGGTTTCTTGCGACCCATTAGGAAGAGATCCGGTTAAAACCAACAAAACTGACAAAAGATGAATGATGTAATTTTTGGGATGACAGACATTTTTCGGAAAAGGAGTTTATGGACAGAATTAAGCGCCATTACAATCATTTCTGTAATAGTTCTTACAGTTGAACAATAATTTAAGAGCGTTTTTCTTTTTCTGGACCTCGTTTTAATTTCTTGTGTATCTTCCTTTTTATTTTCATTTCCAATTTCGATCTTTGCCGCTGTTGCCTATTGTGGGAGAAAGTCAACAGGTCCTGTACAGGACAACCAATCCGGTCTTTGAGGTTCGTAAGCCAGTTCTTCCGCTAGTCACCACGACACCCTCCAAGATACACTGAAGGACAGTCTTCGACAAGATGTCGTGCCAGGCCAAACCAGTCCAGCTTACGCTGCTTACATATAGTTTACAGCTGTATTTAAAAGCAAGAATACCACAGCTGGTATCTGAAATAGCTAGAAATTTAAGTCAGCTAAAATGATTTTATTATATTAGCTAAAATATTACTTTAGCTGACTGCTAGGCTTTGTAGATAATGGTTAGCAGCGTACTTTGTCAGCATCCGATGGTTGTGATGATACCCCAATCGCGTGATAAATTAATTATATATCTAAAGATAAATTGCATGTTGGATATTTTTAGGTTAGTTTATAAAGGATACTTAATAATACCACTTAATATAATTGAAATCCCCAAATAATTTCGAGGGCTAGAACTGCAGCGCAACCCGCGGGCTTTGTTTCACACGCACCAGCTCGGTTCTCACTTTCAGCAAATTAAAGCAAGGCCGGCATGACACCAGCACGCGCTTGAGATGACGCGGGAGCGTGCTTCACGCCACCTACCGTCACCGGAAAGGACGACAGCTCGAGGAGAAGTCTCCATCCCAGCACGCTTTTTTGGACGTAGAGCTTCAAGCAGCCACCTGCTTTAAAAGTTGTGTTGGAGAGGTCTTCTTTGCACAGTCTGATCTCTTTCGTGTCTTCCAGCAGAAAAGAGCGCTTCGGTAGATGGAGTTACTCTTCCGCACGAGGTCTCTCTCTCTCTGCTCTGAAGGATGGCATTGATTTGAGCGTACACGTGTCTGCTTATCAGTTTGCATTAAAAAAGAAATCCGCATCAGGTACGTGACTTGATTATTTCTACTAACTGCTCTTGGTTCTTCCAAATGGGATGTCATTCGATGAGTTTATAAGTGGAATAGGAGATGGCTATACATATTTCACGTTTACAGGGTTCTCTGTTTCATTTACACATTTTTCGATTTTTATTCTGAGCAACAACTGTTTGACTGAAAAAGTAATCAGGAGGAAAAAAAATGATGGATGTCAGGACAAAATGAGAGGCTCCATAATCATGGGGGTTACTGAACAAAAATTAGAAAGTTCGATCTCCTCAGCCCTGTGACTGGAAACACCTCCTACCACTTCCGGCACCCAGCGGCCAAGGCAAGATGATTAATCAGGGGGAGTAAAAGGACAGAAGTGAACATCCCTTTCCACAGTGAACCACTCACAATCCATTGTGCTTTCGTCTACTAAGTTACCATAGAATACATTTTTTCCCCGAAAGGGCAATTATAAGTAAGATTTATAGGTGCTCATGCGCTAGCAATATATAGATGAGTATATACATAAACATTTTGACTACAGTGAATAAAGTTCTTTCTTTCTCTTCACATACACAGCAACAGCAGATACAGTTGATGTACTTCAATATGTATCACCTTAGGCTAACATTACGGCCAATAGTTTTATCGCAGTCAGGAGAGTCAGATTATTTATTTTTTGTATGTCTGAAGATCTCCGTTAATTAAAAATAATTGAAACTAAATAACAACGGCAATACAAAAAACAAAAACCAACAAAAAAACAAAAACAAAATACAAAAACAAAAAACAACAACAACAACAAAAACAAAAACAAAGAACAAAACAAACCCAGTGGACCTTAGTCTAAGTAGAGACAAAGATATGTGTGATAACAGAAGTGTGAAGGGCTTAGCATGCTGAGTGATGAAGCAGCAATGTGATGCTTTAAGATGCGACCAGAAAGCTGTTTAGCCATGAAGAAATGTGACGACTTATTTAAAAAAAAATACACCATCACTTGATTCACCATTATTCTTACCCGAAGAAATTACAGTTTATATAACACGATTGTCTGGATCCCAAAGTTATTCATTGTTTGCAGAAAAAGGACCAGACCTCATTCCTCTTGTAAAACAATCACAAACAAGCCTCGAGATTTCACTCAAAAACACTTAATAGAAATTTCCCATAATGAGAATGTCTCCAAGGATACACTCATTTTTTCATCAACACGATCATTTTTTTTTCTTCATGTGAAGTCCGAATTATACCCTCTCAGACAGCTGATACATTTTCTAGATTTTTGCCATTCATTCCAAAAACGTGGACTCTCAGTTATTGACAAACTTCTGTCTGCGTCTGCGTGGATTTTAACTTTAGGGGTAGGGACTGAGTGTCTAATTTGTGTTTGCCTTTCTCACGAAATGCACAGACACGAACAAGTCGATAAAGTCGTGCTTACGTGTGGCTATATGGGATAAAAATCCATTTCCTATCGCTATAACTGTCACAAGTTAATCTCACTTTAACCACGATGATGAAGTCGAAATATGGTCCTAGTGCAAACGGAACATTTCGGAAGCCCCAAGGCCTTGATGTGCTTCATCCCCAGAAACAGAATTCAGGAGTCAGGAGCTGGCGAGAAGGTATCAAAAATATTTCTTATATAAATGAAGTGCGTCACTTCTATAGATAAAAATAAACTGCTTTCTAAAATTTATAAAGTTTTGAAAATCCGCCACCGGTGTTCAACAAGAGAACATTTAAGGAACAAATGTGAAAAACCATCACTTATTCCCTTACTGTAATGCACATACACTGTTATTGGAGGCTGAACACATTAGCTGGACATAACAATCAGCCATGTGAAACTCATGGTGTGCTACAGCAGGCGGCAGGTGATTGGTTTGTGTCGAATGATAGCATTAAACAGCAGGTGTATATAAAATAAAAATATTATGTTGCTGAAATCCTGGACCAGTATCAGCCAAAAAACTTTTTCACTCCAACAAACAACTAACATGAAAATAAACATGCAACAAAAACAACAACCAACCAACCAAATAAAAATTGAGGTGAACTGATTTTCCCCATTAAAAAAACAAACCAAAACGCAGGATAATGTGCATGTCACTTAGCAGTGAAAACAATAGAGGAAATAAGACTAATCCGTTACTGGAAGATTCGTTACCTAGGCAACCCCCATGAGAGTTTAAATTTGTCTCCCAACGAATAATAAGGAGTATGATTGACGTGGCCTAGATGGAGAAATGGTATCGGCTCACTCACATGCATTTGTGCAATGAGACAGGCGAGGTGTAAAAGAAGGTATCCTAACCCTCCTTATTTCCTCCATTGCAAGCTTGCCCATCGCCGTTTATTGGCTGTCCGTGTTTTCCATTTTCTCACTCGGTTTTCGGTTTACGTAATATTGCTTTCCACCGAAACAACGTTAACCGCCTCGGTCCTCCTCAGTCTGCCTCCAATGGCCGTCTGCCTCTCATGGAGTCCACAAGCGATGGAGTATTGATCTCAACAGAGGTTCTGCCGAAAGGTTATAGCTTACCATCCCGAAAGATTCAACTTCCCCAGTGTGCCACTCTAATACAACCTATAAATGGTCCCGATAAAGGAGGAATTTGATTTAGGCCTTCATTTTTTTTCAAAAAATGCAATAAGTTATGAGCTGCTCAGCCATGATTGAGGGCAAAGCAACTGGGTAGAGCCATGGGTGGGCACCCTAGCAACTTGCGACACGCGACGGGGAACGAACTCTGGCCAAGCATCGTCGGAGTCGTCTCGCGAGACTTTGTCACGAGGTCTTGTGAGTCAAGAGAAGCTCCACGTGCATGGTCTTGACGAATTGTTGGACGGCAGGGGAAGTTGGGGAGAGTGGGTATGGCGGAGCTTCTGGAAGATAATGCTCCCTCTGAGAGGGTGAAAAGGGAGATTCTAGCATGCTGGTCTCTCACATGTTGCTGTTGCTAAATACATTTTGACAGGTCACCCCACACGCTGCGCCAGGTTAATTTGCCCGAACGTATTCAGAAAAGGAAACTTTTAAAAAATCTATGACCGACGAGGCTGAGGATGTATGGGCTCGAAAAAAATGGAAGGAGAATACTTCTCGGAAAGAACTCGATTTTTTGGTAAACAAAATAGTGGAATATATTTATGTATGTTTGTACCTGGTGGCATTCCCACTTACACATTCGTTATTATCTGTTCCAAACCAGACCAAAAAGCAGATCTTAACCTCACTTCCTTCATACGCAAGACACTTTACGAGCAGAAATACCCAGTGGAGGGAGTGGGTAGAGTTTGTTCTTTCAAAAGGAGAGAGAGTAAAAACATCCATGAAACCGTTATCTTGTCTCCACCAGTACGGAAGATAACTTATCTGTTTACCTTCGTATCTCAAATCTTAAGTTTTGACAGCCGAGTCGATTGAACATGATAAGCAGGATGAAACATGTAAGTGCTAACTTTGAAAGATGTTGACAGTTGTTTCAAAGAGAGAGAAGGGCGTGGATGATTGTGTGCTTCCGCTCGCGCATGCACGCACGCACTCTCCCTCCTGCACACTAAAGCACACGTTTCAATGAAGAAAGACTAATACTGAAATTTACAATAATACAGATTTTAAATATTAATTTAACTGCAAGTAAGCAATAAAGTTATGTTTGTTCAGAGAAAATATGTCTGACCCTTTTTTTTTAATTAACAAAAAAGCTACAAGATAAAAATAAAAATAATATTACAATAACTCTACACACTTTTATAGAAAAAATGTTTATTGTAGTAGCACCGGACATTTTAGTGTAGAAGGGCCAGATTTTGTGGAGTTCATAAGTTAAAAGGGGCCAGGTTTGTGAATGATGTAGGACTGTTGCTGATGGCAGTTTGAAAGGAACATCAATTAACTCGACTACTTAACGCTTGGTTACACCTGAGCTGGCGGCTAATGAGGAGCGCGGCAGGCAGCCCCATGTAGTTAATGCTGCGAGTCAAATATATATATAGAGTAGATGCTGAAGGAGAAAGATGGAACGATACACTAGTATTTCAACGATACAGACATGGATATTATAAGCATTCCAGATTATAGAATGTAGTCTATAGAGAGAGAACAAATAAATTTATTGAAACTTGGAGGCAAAATCACTACTACGAATTTCAAATAGATGCTTGTAATACAACAGCACAAAAATCTCACACCCAGAATATCAGAACGCCTCAAGTAGAGGACAAGCCGATAATGTACATGGAGACACGTGACCAGGTGTTGTCCTGGAGAGTCTGGTAGACAACAGATGTAGTCAGACACGTATAGTTACCATGGTATTGTCATCAGACACTTTATCATCCCCAACAAAGGTCCGTGACTAACAACAAGGAGTAGTAGCAGGTTTTCTCTTGAGTTCTGAAAATTCACAAAGGACAAGCTAAACCTTAAAGGATTCTAGAGCGGAAGTAACAGAAAGTAGAGAGCAAAAAACCAAAAGCACACTTTTTTAGCCGCTCAAAACCTGTCTAATCAATTTCCGCAGCTAAAACTTTTATTTAACACATTTACGATAAAACTTCTCTCAGCTTTACAGGATTGCACGCCAGCATAAACACGAGAACGGAAGAAAATTCTTTTGCAGTCCTTGTATATTTGTATTGTTTACTTCCTGTTTACGCTCAGATTAACGGAATCGCCTACAAAATCCTTTCGTCGTGCTCATGCGACAACTGGATTGGGTAAAACGTTTATTCACCTGGAAAATCACATGTTTCTCAGTCGGGGTTTTAATAAGGAGAGAGAGAGAGAAAGGGAGAAAGAGAGAGAGAAATGAAGGAGGAGAAAGTTTTGACTGTCAAACGTAGAAGTTCTTTTCCTATGATTTTATTCTATTCCTTCGAAATAACTCACGTTCCTTACTTAAAATTCTTCTTAAACAGGGGCATGTCATAAACTTTGGAGAGAAATTCACTTCGGTAAAGGTTTGGGCGATATTGAGGAACTGTCGTCAAGAGAAAGTCTCCGCAAAGTTTCTTGACTGCCTAACAATGGGCCAGGGACTTTTTGGCAGTGTAGACGTCACTGCCTCCCAACAAAAAGGGAGAGAACTCTAAAAGTTTGCTAGAGGTAGAAGGGCTGATTACGTCATCCTGCATCCTTCAAAGTCAGAGCCCTTGGTTTGCACTCGTGCAGAATGGAGATCGGGAAAGTCGAGCATTCTTGTTCTCTTATTTTGGCACAAGACATAATGGCGCTGTCCTGGAAAGCAGGTAGAACATCAGACCGCTCTCTGTGGGTTGTTATCGCCTGCTTAAACGGTTAATGTGAATGATGGCGGAAACACGAGCAGGCCGCATTCCAGGTCGTGTGGGGTTTTGCGAAGAAGAAATCATTGAGTCACTGACGCTTGAAAAAAAAAGTGAAGCCACGCAGGCTTCTTCGCAGGCACAGTCACTGTCTAGGTGGAACAGTTCTAGAAGTTTACATCTTTTTTTCCTGATTACTGGGTAGAGATAAACCCATGAAACTATTTCTTAAAAATATGAGTGGGTACCCTACTTCCGTTCTCAAGATACAAGTCTACAAGCATCGCTAATCACGAGTCAAACTCGTTTTGTACATAGATATGTCTTATTATCACATAGTCCAGGCTCTTCCATGGGCTGAATCGTGTTCACGCCGAGGTATCAATGCATCATCCTTATTCCCGTATTGTTGACCTCTCTGTGCATATTAATATTTGTAATCGCCAATACTAGGAATTCATCCGCCCAAGGTTTCAGAAAATAGAATCTTGCACCACGTATCCTCCTGTCATTAAAAAACCACACTAGACCTTAAATGTGAATAGAGGTGGAGGAAGGAGATGCGGCAGGCAGGAAAAGCCCAATGTACTGGAACTGAAATCGTTGGCTATAACGAGACTCGAAAGCTAACCATACATTTCTTCCAAATCTTTGCTTCAATATTTTAAGTTTAACTGAGCATTCATAACTCTCATGATTAAGGTCAAACTACTTAAAGTAGTCTGAATCAACTTCTGTATCAATGTCTCTGTTAAAACTAATATCTGAAATGAGGCTAGAATTGGGTTAAACATGCATTATTCTGTTTGCTAAATATCATTTATGAATAAAAGTCTCCAAACTTGGCGGCTCAGCTGTTTTTTAAACCCTGCAGGATGTGTGAGAAGACAAACACTATCCCGGAAATTCCAGAAATTAATAAAAAAAATTGTATCTAATTTTCTCCAAACAATTTTTAAATAGTGGCAGAAATTAACACTTTTAGCTTCTCTGGCTTGCTAAAGCACTTCCTTGAGTGTCTGGTGTAATGGGTGTTTGCAGCAGAAGCTCTACAATATTTGCTGCAGGGGCCAGCTTTTAGGGCAAAAAGTATGGAGAGGGAAGACGTGGAGAAGCTGGAGGGTTCTACAAGGACTCCAGAGTGGCTATAAGGGAGGTTGGCAGCACTTCTATCCCCCTCCAGTCCCCCGTTGTGCTGCAGAGACTGTCCTACGATGACAAGAGAAGGAATGCTTCAAACTAGGTGGGGTTGGGTTTGCTACAAGTAACATTCTGTAATCAAATTGGAAAAAAAGTCAGTTTACCTACAAACGATTAATTCCAGATAAAATTCCTGCCAGCACTTGAAGAATTGTGGTCGAGCAACTGACACATTAATTAACGACCTTAATTACAACAGACCTAAATGGGAAGGGCGGGGTTTTGTTTGGATGCTTTATCATGCAAACACTAGCAGGAGGAGCAGGGAGGGTCTGGCACCGGAAGCGATGTGAGGAATGGCTAGACGACGGCGCGAGACGCAAGCGAGAAATTGAAGCGTGTCAGGGAGTGCGCAGTAAATTTATAATTTCCTGACAGAGTCGTAAAGAAAGTAAAATTTGGCTGAACTTACTGTCAGCCTTTTGTCAAGACACATAAACCCTGTGTTGTTAGTATGGTCTCTGGAGTCTTGTAATCGATGGCTGTTTCTTCAGACGATAACCTGGCATCATTCCGCAGAACTTAGGAAATGTTGAATTCTAGCTTCACTTGAGACTTTCACGAAAACGATACTTTGAAAGAAAGAAAATAAATATTCGAAAAGGGAGAAAAATAAAGTTTTTTAAAAAATTTAAACCAACCGTGGTAACTTTCTGTTACATTATTTTGTTTAACTAAGATGAAGATGACAAGTCATTTATGTACATGTTATATTTTTACAATAAGATGAAAATGGAAATATTCATATAAATGTTAATGATAAGCTACGATAAAATTGCTGCTCGAATCACAAAGATTTTTTTGGGGGTAAGATTTATCCACTTGTGTTACAATTAATATCACAAAACTTGACTAAAATGTCAAATTCCAAGAATTCCAAAACTCGTCTTATTCTCCACTCTCTCACCTTCAAGTGTGCCTTTGGTGTGCAGCCCCCCTTTATCTGCCAGTCCACTCAGCTCGGAATCCTCCAGGCATCCCCCGAGGTAGTCTCCTTTTTGTGTGTGATAACGTGCTGATTGCGAGGCTGGATCCGTCTGCTGCCTGAAGACCAAAAACCCGGATCATGGAGGTATCTCATTATGTGATTCGTGTTCTTACTGCGAGCAGGACCACTGATCTGACATCTTAAAGGCCGTTCAGATTTGTCACGGCTGCACAAAGACTAATTAGTGACGGGGAGAGGTACAGCTGTGTGGACTGTACACGTGCAAGGGGCTGTGTTCATTAAGTCGGTGCCCAGAGGTAAAATGGAGAAATCAAGGAATACTTTATTGTCATTGTAATCACTTCGCACCTTCCTGCCCCTGCGGATATTGTTTATATTATTTTATACCAGGAATCTTTGGTACTGCTTTATCAATACGGACCCAGGGGTACCCAAATATTCGAGAATCTGGACACCACTTTATAAGTACGGAGACAAGACCTTTACCCTTTTTTCCGTTTTGTCCCATGAATACGACTTACTCTCGCTTCATGAATAAGGCCCCAAGTGGTCAGGGCTTTGTCTTGCTCACAGTCTCTAGTTCGTAAGTTAGTCTGTGGTTGGTCCTTTTGTGGTGGCTGCTATTAGCAGATCATCCATGGCTGATACTGGTTAAATAAAACATGCAGCCTTTCTGCTACAATCATCGACGAAGAAAACTAGAAGAGAAGGAAAAGAGGAGGAAGACCAAAATGAAGCAGTAACTATAGAAGAAAGTATATGAAACAAGGAATAACAATATCAGTAGACGAAAGTGGCAGGAAAAGGTGAAAAGGTTTAGCAGTTTTAGAAGGTAAAGAACAAATTAATAATAAGAAAAAAGTGGAGGTAATTATGAATAGCATTAGTAGTGGAAGAAGCCGTATTAGCAGTAGTAGTAAAAGAAGGAGGTAAAAAGTATAAGAAGTAGTAGAGAATAACATGGAAGAAATAGAGGAAGTAGATAGTTCACCTTTTGATTCAATGTTCTTTCTGGATAATTACAAAACTGGTTAAGACAAGATCACATGTTTGCACAGAAGGCGTTAATACTGAGATCTTATCATCTGCTTTGAAAGAGAATTAAGTCTCATGGAGAACGGAAGGCGATCCTAGACCTTCTGTCATTGGCGAGAGAAGACTAGGCATCAATTGTCAGGGGAGGTTTTTTTTTGAGGGGGACAGTGGGGGAAAGGGAGGAATAGAATGCCGAGCCTTAAAAGCTGGAAGCAGAGCACGGGGGACAAGGAAGCAGTAAATCAGCTAAAATATTCGACTGCGGTATTTCTTAAACATATTTCCCATTTCTTGCCCAAAAAGAGTTTTTTTTTTTGTTTTGTTTTCGCAGTAAACAACTTCACATGCATCCACCCAATGACCAGATATTCCCTTCCTACGATCAGATATACACATCAGAAAAACCCTCATGCCAAGTTCTTACAACAAGCTTTGTCTGAAGGTTTCAGAGATACACGCTATCGTATGTTGTGCGAAATTTTCGAGTATTAAAAAAAAATTAAGTTGATGGAAACTTGTGTGAACCTTCTTCTAGAACTTGCCTAAGGCTCCTGAAATCGCCAGGTTGTCCCGAGGCTGAAGACGAGCGCTCCATCAAGCACGCGCCTCCTGGCTGTCTGGTGGAGATCACAGCCCCGAGATTGGAAACACGGAAACCAGGGTTTTTAATGAACTTAGGGGTAACAGAACTGAGTATAGGCAAAAAGTCAACATCTCCAACGTGTAAAGGATTTTTAGCAAACCTGTTTTAGAAAATGTTTGACACCTGCCTCCCTCACATGCCTGATCTGTGAAGATCAGGGTTAAAGAATTTGTGTAACAATTAAACCCCAATTTTCTCTCATACATAAAAACAATAACTACTGTAAACAGTTACTTCTGTCAGATTCCTTTGTTTAGGGAAACGAGATTCTGATTCTGAAAATAGTTGAAACTTTGGCCCTGGAGGGAAGTAACGACCTGGTAGATAAACCTGAACAGTAAAGCGTTCGGAGATGATTGTGAGATAATACTAATATAATTTAAGCAATGAAATACTCCATCCAACGAAAAAAAAAGTTTAAAAAAGTGAAATCACGTCCTCCACAAACCCGACTCAACATGCACTTCATTCAAAACGCAGAGTTTCCCCAGTAGTTCAATTATCTTGAAAAGATTGCACCTTGTTTACCACCGCCTTATCGTCTCCATCCTAATGGCATTGGCGCGGAGGACAGCACTCTTAACATTTGAAAGTGAGCAATCGGAGTTAGATGCAGTCGACGATACATTCTTTACCAGAACTTTAAAAAAAGATTAGGATAGCAGCCTGTCTCCTTCAGTTTGCAACTTTAACCTGCTCATCTAGTCACAGAACATTTTGAAGAGAGATGCAACCGTGCATTGACAGTTATACTCCACGAGCTGGCATTGTGATAGACAACCTTTATTTACAGTCAAGAGAGACAACATGACTTTTGTCTTATTCTGAATTTGTAGCTTCGAGACTGGGTTTTCTCACTGTCATCTTAATATTATGTTGCCGAGATTAAAAATATCGAGTACACAACCTACAAGTGAGGGAGAGAGTCCCGATGGATTAGAAGAAGTTGCATCCAAATTTAGCCGCCATGTCGTGGAAGTTTTACTTTTATTGTAATGGAGCCGATTGTTTTTGATGTCAGATCGTGTTTTAACAAGTTATTCGGATCTCACCACCTCTGTGTGTTTGTGTTTCTGTCTTTTGTCTGTACTCGCCGGCATGTTTGTGCTGTGACGTCAAGCCTCAGATCGTTGGGCGAAAGGATGCACGCGCATCCTCCCCTGCTACAGATTTACACCCTCGTTGCACTTCGTTCGGATAATTAACTCTGCGAAACGCAGGCATCCCCCTCGTTCCAGACCTTGACAACATCCCGAGATAAAAGATTGTTACGGGAGCCTGCTCCACGGCATTTCATGTCGCACCACACCCCGAGCACCAGAAGAAGACCACCACAGCAGAATAGTTTTTGTTTCACTCTCAGTTCGTGTCTTTCTTTGCGTCGTTGACACAGAAATCATTTCAAACAACAAAGACCGAACAGAGGTTGAAAACACATTTTTTTGTACTTATCTAACGTTGAGAAGACCATAAATATTGTTTCCATTTGTTGTTTACTTTGATGTCAAGTATATTTATTCGTCATGCATTGTTATAAATTCGCGATACATTCCGTTGTGGTTTGATGCGGAAGGCTTGCCATTTTCTTTCCTTTATATTTTTGTTGGCTGATAGAAATTTTGTTTTGTATACTTGTTCCACAGTTTTCCTTACAGCTTTTCTATGATATACAAGAAATTCTTTAGTCGGTCATTCCTGATTTGAGTGAGTAGTGTGCAGGTCCCTCAGTCATCCTGCAATATGTGAGGAATGTTTTAGTAGATTGTTTTTGAGTGAGGAGTGAACATTTCCACTTGATTTTTAAGTGGTGGTGTCTTTCTAAAGCATTTTAAGATTCAGTCATGGATTCTCTTCGAATAATCATTTGGGTCCAAAAGATAAATGAAACATTTTTGGGGTGAAAGTTGTTGCACTTCAAAACAGTGTTCCTTCAAACTCAACACAGTAAAAGAAGGCGAGTTTCTAAGGAGGACCTGAGAAAAATCCGGCAACTTCCGAGAAATCTGACACAAGTTTCCAAACTTGCCTCAAAACTAATGCAAAAGTTTCGGTATTTGTTGTTATGCAGAACGACGGAAAAAGACCGTCAGACATTGCACATTTTTTTTTATCTAAAATCTCCTTAACGGAGAATTTTAAAACTTCAGGACAGCTTAAGCACTAGACATGCTATTTCTGATGGGTTCACCACGGCCAGGCCATATTTGTAGAAGGTTATGCACTGGAAAAATACTCTGAAATGCAGCGAGAAACTACAATATAGGAGTTTCTTATGTCAACTGACTCGTGAAGTTGGCAAGAGAAGGAGCAAACTAATAGGAATAAACATTTCTCTTCTCCAAGGCAAATGGATTATTTTTGTTATGCCTTTATTTTATGATATACCATACTTGTGTCTGAGTGCTTTTGGGTCGCAGAAGATGTTTTTCCAGTTTTTCGCATATTGATGTGACATTCCAAGTTGAAGTACCTGTTCATGTTCTTGAAAGGACAGTTTATGATTTTTAGTATATGAATTTACAGGGTGCACGTGTTTATTGTTGAATGATTGTGTTTGCTGTCGAGAAGTTAATGTGCGTGTCTCAATAAACTGGATGTTAGTCTAGTAAGTCAGCTAAATGTCAAGATAGTGCATCCCTGTGTGCGTGAAGGGTAGGAGTGAAGAAGGGAATTAAAATGTTCAGAAAAACACGAAGTGCAGAAGGCGAGTAAACAAACGAACCGAGAAACAATCGAGACTGAATAACTAAATAAATGAATGCATTTATTTGTATTTAAATAATGGAATAAATGTTGGAAAATCTATGGAGAACAAATAGAACCAGAGACGCTCACTGATGTCATGTACCCCAACCTCAACACAAAGAGAGAGAGAGAGAGAGAACAGACCTGGGCAGACATGAATAGATTAGACAAAGGTGGGCAGAATGAATAGGCCGCAATACGGACTGTGCATTTTATGTGGACAGAAAGAAAGAAAAAAGAACACTGAAAGAAATGATGGATAAGGAAATGAAAATGTAAAAACATTCTCCAGATTTCTCGATTTAGCAGAGTTGTCTTCTAATGAGTTTCTTCCAACGTCAGACCAGCAGTCTTCCGGTTTCTTTCAATGTCAGGCAAGCAGCCAGAATGGTAGATAGGTAAGAAGAAAAGGCATGGCATCATAAATCTTACTATTATTATCATTTTCCTACGAAGAACTAAAACAAATGGTGAAAAAAATCCCCGATGGTATAAAACTGCTGGACATACCTTGCGCGCACAGAACTTGCTGAAGCCACCTCGCTGTCATCTTTCTACTCAAAATGTCACATGAAGATGAATAAATTAGCCTTTACCTGCTCAGTTTTAAAGTAAAAGAAAACAGAAAAGAGGAAATGTATCTGTTTATAAAAATAGGAAAATTCTATGGCGAAGAATCTCTGAATACTGAGAAGATATAGACTTCCGAGCAGTAAGAAGGTTTCTACTCGGCATTAAGCAGAGACATGGTCTATCCATCAGAATCAGATCACTGCAAAAGATACATTCACATAAACTAGTTTTTTTTTAAAAATTAAGGAATATCATCATTGTTTTCAAGAGCAATGTACCACTTCACTCGCTTTCAAAAATTGATTTTTAGATGTCTTTTTATCTTTCAAAGGAGAGAAATTAATATTGTTTTCTTAGCAAGAAAGTAAAAAAGCTGTTCTTTGAAGATAGCAACCCATTTAACCCCGATCTGTTTCCGTGTGGAGCTTTCTGTTTCTGTGCAGCTGGACTCCATTTAGACCTCTAGTTCCTCTTCAGTAATCACATATTTGAGAGTCAGCACCGCTCTTCTTCCAGACACTTTCCCAGCTTTCTAGGCAAGAAGTAGAATAGCAATATAAAAACCGAAAATTCACACACGTGCATGGGTGGGCCCACGCATACACACAGAGAGAAGAACAAAGTTATACTGTGCCTATATGTAGAAATAATAAACATTTGAAACACTGGATGCAATATTGGGTGGGCGTGTGTGTGTGTGTGTGCACTCGAATGAATATAAGCGCGCGCACACACAAACACACACACACACACACACACAGACAAAGAGACAAACTCAGATGAAGAGAAAGATTCAGAAAGTGCAAAGACCTTTGTTCCTTTCATGAATGATAATGACAAACCCACTAAAAATCTCGACGTGTAAGCCCCAAGAGCTAATAACTTCCCCATGAAAAGCACGTGAGCTGAAGTGAACTAGCCTCACTCGCTCACTTTCATTCCTTCTTCACGCAGTCATCAGAATACAAAGCATGTCTGTAGAGGATGTGTGCAGGGTGGCCCTTGAGGCACAAGAGCTCATTTCGGCCAAAGGAATGCGTTTTCTAGTGAACAGGAAGAATGGCATCCTTGCTCCTCAGCTGCACACGGGTACTTGCTGCTGAATCCGCATGGACCAGAGAACCTCACCGGAAGTTTAAAAGTGGAGAATGTCAGACCGGTTGCATTCTTTACTTGCAGTGGTGGGATAGCTTTCCTGTGCCTTCCCATCACTGCGAGTAAAGAATGCATCGAAAAGATTGTTTTTAATTATTCAAAATTAAAAACGGAAACAAGAAAGAAGTCTAGGAAATCGGTGAGGTATATCTCTGGAATGTTGCCGGTGTTGAAAAACCTGAAAAGTTTTCAGAGATATGTTTTAAATGTAAGTGTCATGAGGTAGTTTTGGGTGGGACATGAAGATATCTAACAGTTTAAGTCTAGGGCTAAACTGATGACACGTCCCTATCTCTCCGTGAAACATCTGAGTAAATAAGAAAGCTTTTGGATACAAGCTGTCAGAAAGCAATAAGTACGACAGCCGGCCAGAGCGCACTCACAGTGCAGTCAAACGAGGGGCGGTCCAGTACAGTGAGGATTGACTGATCTAGGTTCAGATCTCGTCTCAGGCACGTTTTTCTTTCTCTGCATGTGGCATCTTTTTACAGGGCTGGGTGCTTTGCTGGGATATAGCCTTAGCTGCTGGCGCAAAACACCGATTCCCCTTCCCTTACTTCTTCACAGTCAAACGAGAGCAGGAATGAACCTCGGCTAGAACAAAGTGGCCCCCGAAGGGTGTATTTGTCTACGACTGCAAACTTTAACGGACACAAGTAGCATTCTTTTGTCTCAACACAAAGCTTTGCTTTGTTGTCGGGGAAGGTCAGAATCTCGTTTGAAGGAGAGCTAGAGTGCAGGCGTCTTTGACAGGTGTCAGAGCAGGTAAAGACTCCCTTTCAGCCAAGTTCTGTGTAGGGCCGGGTGCGGCTGCTATGGGTTGTGTGCACTAGATGCACAGGGACGGGACCTGGGTAGACAAGACTAATGCTATAACTGGATTTCAAGCCCCTTTCGAGGTCCGGGTAACGTGTGACTACCTGACTGCACCGGTTACAGGATGGCACTGACTCGTACTGTGATTCTTCTTGTGGCGCTCAACTAGTTTTCAACAAGAGAATAGATAAATAAATCGCTTTTCACCAACACAAAGGCATATCCTCCAAGCTGGAGGACCAGGGTGTAACATTTTAGTCTGGACTCTCCCCTGACAAACCTGTTTGGCTTGGTTAAACCTGTTAGTTAAGCACAAGGCTCATAGAGCGACAAGGCGCTCAAGTCCTCACACCACTACATGGTAAGGTGCACCAACTGGTGGTGGTGTCATATCATTACAGACCCTAACTGAGCATGCTGAGAGGTTGAAAGGCCATTTTATGAAAATGGCTGTGTTTTATAAACATGCTCTCAGAAATAATTTCCACGGTGAGTAAGGGAAACAGAATTTGCTTAGGTGATCATGGGAGAAACCTCTGAAAGCCAGAGAAATCAAGTAGAAGAGTCTGGAATCTTTACCAGCACCCGAAGCAAAGACTTGATCTGAGGATCAAACGAATACAAATGAACACCGAACTGCATGCAAAATGTATTTACGTCTAAGATGTCGGCACTACCACAAGTACTCGACTAGCTTCCATGTCTAGGTGTCTGTTTTGCATAAGCCTAGTTAACAGTACACGGAAGATCTCACCATTTCACAGCTACTTCTCTGAAGACTACGAGAACGATCGCACCATCTCACAACTACTTCTGGCTTCCAGAAGGACCTCGAAATGAAGACGTCAACACCCTTCCCTCACCCCCCAAGGCTTAGCCAAAAGCTATTGCATTTATTCAAAGCATGCGTTGCTTCAGTGAGGAGGATGCTAGCTATTCAAAGGATGCAAGCAGATGTCCAGGGAGTCACGCCCCGGCTGATTGGTGTACATCCGTTTATCGATGTTTATTCTTGCTTGGCATCCATTTTTGCCCCCAAGCTTCACTGCACCCCAGACGGTCGTAAGATCACAAAGATTTTTACCCAGAAAACTTATACGTCCCGAGTCACTGAGAACTGTTGCTTGCAGCTTAAGTGGTCCAACAAGCCAAAACACCAAAACGCCTTTTTGGCGATACTAAATTTCTGAACTTGACATCGCTATCATTGGCGAATGAGAATGTGTTTCAGGAAAGGTACTAAAAATTTGCAAGCAAAGCCAGACAGAAGGAAAACACAAGAAGCCTGGCTAAGAAAGTCAAGCAAGAGCCAGACCTCGGCCCCTCCTCACGGATTTGGCATAAATATCAGCAGAACGATGGTAGCGGACGATGGCCTGGTAAGAAACAAAGATAACAAGATCAGCCGAGCGCTCGCTCGATTCTCAATCACGCCGGTAGAGACGGGCGGCGAAATATCAAAGAGAACCAGCATCGTCCAGAGAACAGCGTGAAACTAACGATCATCAGCTGCTGTTTCTCACTCGCCCAAGGGCACATCACTCTGACATAAACACTCACACCCATTATCCTTGCCCACGATGCTTGCTCCCTCTCAGAACCTTCCAGTCAGTCCTACTTTCGATTGCGTTCAAGGTCTTTTCCACAAAGGAAATTTGAAGACACGCCGGCAGAACCGATTTCAATAGACGGCCAAGGTACATATCTTTAACCTCTGACCCAAAGTCAATCAACCGTAAACTTGCTAACGAGTGTTTAAACGCTAGCTAGATATTGCTAAAACCGATAGAATGCCGTGAGATTTATATCCAGATTGCAACGTTTTTATCAGGCAAACATAAATTTTAAGTTAATGTCAAATTAAAAACGAAAGAGAGCCATGGTGGGCGCTAAAAATTATGACTCGTGCTATTTGTCTTAGATAAGAGATTCACTGATTAATTTCGTTACTGCGTGGCTGACAAATTTCGATGCAAGTCCACTTTGTTCCCGCTGACACATTAATTACTCTTATCAAGAATGTTCGCTTGGCTGGTCCAACCAACCAAAGAAAGAAATTCACAAAAAGATGAGAAATAAAAGAATAAATGCAAGAACAGGAGAAAAAGAACCACAAAAATGATACGTTAAGAGTTTCGTCGATATTCTACATCTGACTGACGATGAAATACCTCTCCAAACTTTTCGAAATATATTTTTCATTTGAACCTCAAACTGCCGTGTAAATCTGGTTCTGTAAAATTCTCCTTCATCTACAGCAATGCAACCCACTTACTTTCTATCGTCTGTTAAAGCAAAAACTTCATAATGTGAACATTATTCGAAGGTATCCACTTCCCATGGACATTTTGCTACTGAGGAAAGTGGATGGAAGTTTTTGGATAAAACCAAGCGCTCGCCTTCTGTCAGCAAAGTTAAAGATTTGTGATCTTTGCCGGAGCTCCGAAAGTACACTTGAATGCTGTCTGGTTTTCAAGTCTGGACATTCACTACCGGCAATGTTCAAAACATTCTGGGCTCCTCTGACACCAGTCTCCGCAAACAGATGTACATCTAGATGTCCTCGAATCCGTCAGATCCAAAGATTTGTCAAAAACGACTAAAAGAACGATGTTTACAATAAAAAAGAAAGTTATCGTTGACAGATCTTGTAGACAAATTCCGAGTTTACATGAACTGTCGACTCTGTGTACAGACCTTTGCCAAAAACGAAAATTAATAGGATAAGAGAAGATATAGGATGGAAACCCATCGTCATCTTTTTTGCTCGACTAAAACAAAAACAAATAAACCCAAGCGTGCAACCTTCTGTTTGAGTGATCTGTAGCAGACACAAACAAACATCCTTTAATGTAGCAATACTTGGCATGAAGTACGCAATATTTCTTTTTGAAAAAAAAAATGTCTACCCTCTGGTTCACGACAACCACGAAAAATATCATTAACACGTTCTTGAAAAACTTCTGTCGGCTTGTCCATCAATAGCATCCATTATACACCTCTCCCGGACCAAAAATGTCATTGACACATTCATCGCTCTCAAACATTTTTCTCAAGGGGTCTCCAGTTTACGACCACGATTTGCTTGCTTGGTGTTCCAAGTCTTAATTTGTTGAGAAACAGATTTTTGCAACAATAAATATTCGGGTGACACACCCTAGATGTGATTTGAAGTAGGGTTTTTAAAAAAATATGTTAAGTATATTGGACTTTTGCCCAATAAAGATATTTTGGCTTCACAACCTTTTCATGTTTGTTTGCACTGGTATTAACGGTCAACATATGGGAAATGGCAGAGTAGCAACAACAAGGAATAAATAAACAACATGGCATGCAATGACTTGAGGGCCACAGGATTTGCATACGAGGTGCGGCCAAAGATAGCCGACTGAAAAAGCCGAGGAAAAGGAGAGTGGAAAGCCATCTTCAAATTACCAGCGTTGGGAGGTTGGAATCCTGCGTGGTTTCAGCGGAAACCAACACACAATCCGGAAGAAAACATTTTGTAAGGGCATCTCACAGCCACGCCTGTGTCTCGGGGGTACAAAGAGAGCGAGAAAGGAGAGAGAGACCCAGACAGACAGAGAGTGGGGAAGGGAGTGAAAGGAGTACGAAAACAGAGAGGAAGAAGATAGGCTACATTCTCATACAGAAAACTTCTTACATGTATGTGCATCCACTTCATACAAATAATGAGATGAGAACAAAAAAAGAAGAGAGAGAGACACAAATAAAAGTGACAATTTGTTGCCTTTTGAAATTACACTAACGAAGCTGAAAATTTTACTGGGAGATTGAGTTATCAAGACAGACAGACAGACATCCTGGTGGTATGGGAGTGGAGGACATGACTGAAGACATGGGGACCATTGGAAATCAACATACCGCTGCTAGAGAGATATAGAACTGAACACGAATCGTCACACAAGGCCTAATTTATTAAACTAGGCTACACCATCTATTCTCTTTGCATCATTTTTTTAACCACCCATAAATTGTGTGGAGGTAGACAGGCACTAGATGAGCTGTACCTCACCCCGCTCCCATCCTTCTCTACCGCTGCTCCGAGTAAACAGCAATCGTCGACCTTTGGTTCAGCGCACGCCTCTAGTCCCGGTTCATCGCCATCGTACCAGCACATCAGCCCATGATCAAAGATGATCGATAATTTTCTCCATCTGATGTACACTCCTTGTTCCTAGTAGCACCACTGCCCCAGACATGACACTTTCCTGATAGGGGTGGGAAGGGATACGTTCAGAAAGATTTTAGCCTACATTTAATCCGTGAGACACGTTCACTGAGATATCAACTTCAACACACTTCAACTCTGCTGTGTCTGATGACTCATGGAGCTTAGGATGCGAGAGAGAGAGAAGGGGGAACTTTTTTATTATTTATAAAAGACTGAAACGCCGGTCTGTGTTGGATCCAACGGTTTGTGGCAAGTAGGCAAAGTTCTTTCCTCGTGTTTCATTTAGTCGGTTTGTGGTCCACAGGCTCCTATCTCTCACAGTGTTTGTGTTTTTGTATACATCCACACTCTTGCTATGTGAATACCATTTGCTTGTATTTTACTTATATGTGCACTTGTGCACGAGAGAGAGAGAGAGATCGACACAGGTAACCATCTTTGGCAATAAGCACAAGCTACTACATAACAGGTTTCTTCCCTCTCGTTTCACGATAAATAAGACAAAATATCATTACCGAGGTCTTGTAAAACATTTTTCTGCTTGTTCATCGACAAAATGCGTTATACAGCTTTGCTCGACCGCCATCCTCTCCCTCCCGAAATGCTACAGGCGTATTCATCGTCTTCAGACATTTTTTTCTCAGGGGAGGGAGGTCTCTTCTGTTTATGGCCGCGATGTGCTTGCTTGGAGGTCTGTCTTAATTTGTTGTGTAACCCAGACTTAAGGCCCTCACTCATAACAGCTCCCGTGTGAGCCACAACACAGAAGTAGAAAGTTGTTGCTGAGACAACGAACAAACTTCTGTTCCGACTATTGAAAGGCAGTTTCTCTAAAAAGAGCTTTGAGTTTATATTATTTTCTCATACAGAATGAAAGATATCAAAGCTACATATGGTAAGATTAAAATAAGTTTAGCATGAGTATAGAATATTCTCAATACAGAAACTTATAAATTAGCTACATATTACAATAATAAATGTGTTGTTAGCTATATGTCACTTTACCAACCATTGGAGGACATTATTTGTAGAAGACTTACATGACTTATCAGCCTATACTTTAGGGTCTGTCTCCTCAGATTAAACTTTGCGAATTTGTATAAGGGTATCAGAAATTCAGTAAAAAATAATTATTTGTGCAGAGGTTTAAAAAGAGCATGAGAGTATGACAATTCAGTCAAAAGACTTGTGACTTGGTTTACAAAGAAATCTCTATTTCATTATTTTTTGTATTTTCCTCCCCAAGCTTTGAAGATGAGTGAGAGTTGATGATTAAAGACCTCTGACTGTATGCATGTATGTTTCCAGAAGGATAAAAGAGTTTTAGATAGGGTACAAAGAGAATACAGCTTTTCTATGATTTTTCAATGTAAATTGAAAATGTAAATAATAAACCTGAGCTGAGTGTCACATGAACAGTTTACTCCTTCATCTGTCCAAGATAACATCACTTAAGCTGAATTGTTCCTTTTATCTTTATTTGTCTGCTTAATATAATAAGTTCACTGTTTCTGTTTTCTTCTTTATGGTCAGATACAAAATTATATACTGGAAAAAATTCTCAATCTGTTCTGCAGAGTTTAAATCTTTCCAAGATTTTGCTTTTCACCTGGATGAAATCTTATACCTTGAAAGACGTATGAGTGTCAACAGATGGATCAGGGGAAAAACTGTAAAGAAGTTGTTGAAAGAAGAATCTAAAGCATATGCCACACACACCTTTCTCACAGGTGATACTTTAACAGCTGCACAAAAACCTAACTTCTTTAAAACAAATAGGGACAAGCTTTATTGAGAAATATGTATGTGCGTAAAAGGTTTACAATACAAAAAGTGTTTGTTTGAATAGGAGCTGTACAAACATAAAATCAAGTGCTTTTCGCACCAACTTGTTTATCTACATCGTATATTTGTGGCAAAATGCCAAAAGATGAAGAATTACTTTTTTTTTTCACGGTAAAAAAATCTGCTAATTAATTCACGTTCTGTGCTTTCGGTCGTCGAGGAGTAGTTGAAGAAACACGAGCCATCTTCAGTAACTTGCGGGGAGTAGTTCGTTCAGGGTGTAGATAGGCAGCGATTGTCCCACGGACAATGAATCCTATGTATAGTGACAAGAACTTATTCCGTTGTCCTCCTGATGACAAGATTAAAGATGTCTGTTGACTACAGGAGATGAAGGAGGCAGCTGGGCTTAACGAGCCTGGCGACCCACTACATGACCCCGGGTAACTGCTGTCATCGTCGGGACACCATCAAGCGTGGAAGCGTTACGAGAGTGTTTGTGAAGACCAGGCTGGTGTATCCCAAAAGAAAGCGGTTCAGATGCGAGACGATCCATGGCGAATCTTATCGCTTGAGTACACCGTGGTGAAAAAACCCTCTTGGAGACCAGCTTTACACTGGTGGAGGAAGGCCATCAACAAATACGCTGGCTCGTCTTGCCAATCATCTCCTGGTAAATTTAGGGAAAGAAAACACTATCTTGGGCAGAGACATCGGAGCCGACCTCACGGGGATGTAGTCGCAGGCTGTTAAAGCCTAGTTAAGGAAAGAAAATACTAGCAACTACTGTTGGCGAGAACTTATTTGAAGAAATAAGTGTAGTCAGCGTGGATCTTATATCCTGTGAAAAGAGTGCCTGCTGAGAAACTTTGAAGTAATCGTACGGGGGCAAAATGGTCTTATTGCCTATAGGGCTAAATACCCGACTAACACTCGGGTGTTTGAACCTCTCCACCCTACCACCACCACCACCGCCACTGCGTTATTTTCCACCTTCATATTCGTGAAAATAATTTTTTCAAATTCAGATAAATTCTTGTAAAAGTTTAAAAAAAGTCATTGCAGACACATTTTCTTTTCACGTAAAGTCACCTAACTTTTTTAGAAATTCTGAGAAATCTTTTTTTCGTGGAAAACGCGTAAATCACACAAGACGTCTGACTAGTCTCCTTAGCCGCAAATATTTTTGGAGATTTAGCTGTCTTAGCTGCAGAAGCGAACAAGATTCATCCTGCAAATTTTCAGAACCATTGAAAGTTACACTGTGAACCCTCTGGTGTTCCTTATTCAAAAGTCCTTCACCTCCTCCTTTTTCTCGCCCCCTCAGCTACTAGTACAAGAAGGCCAGCTCCAAAAAAATGAAAGAAGTACAAATAAAAAAAATAAAGAGTTGAATAACCACTTTCTGAAGTTTTTATTGTTTGGCCACTGACGAGAAACACGTTACATTCCGAAGAACAGTATTGAGTACATTAACTTCCTGTTTCAAGTTTTACAATCATTCACTGAAAGAATTCAAGCTATTTTGTTGCATGGAAGTTTCTCTACATCTCATTCAAAATGTATCTCAAGAAAATTACATGTGGTATATTTCACTCCAGGGTTGACCACTCGATATTTCACATCACCACCAGTTCCTACCTCCACGGTAGCACTAACCATACATCACCAACTGTATGTATTTGTTTTTACTTTGTTGGAAAGCAGATTATCTTTCACTCATTAAATCAGAATCTGGAGGCTTTTTGTGTGCACAGACGGGATGTGTTGGGGTTCGACCCGCCTGAGCGCAGAAAACAGAGACGAGAAGACTCGCAGCCCGTCCAGGAGCATTTGTTGAGCTTGTTATGGCGAAACTTAGATTAACAAAAAAGAAATAGTTCGATTTGGCCAAAAACTATACACTGGGACAGAAATGGAATCCAATCAGCGAAGCAAGGGGGGTCGGGAAAGGAATAGTTTAAGGATCGATGTGTGTGAATTGTCGGCGCATTGCGTCTATTATCGATCTGAAAGCCAGACCCAAATTATTATTGATTCGATCGCGGAAGAAACTGTTGTATCTCCTGTCTCTATCGATGCTGCTAGTGACGGGGTACACGCAGATGATACTTTGTCCAGATAGAACCCATGATTGAAGCAGTTAGGAATTTGTCAGAATCGATGAGTGTTTTTACTGGCGTTTGTAACAAATCTTTTCTTTCAGCGGTAAGCTCCTACACTCAGTTCTTTATTTTTCTGATGATGACTTGTGGTCGGGATTATGGAGTGCCAACGAAAGAAAATAAATATTATCGCAAAATTGTGAAAGTTGATTTATGGTTTAAATTTCGTCTTTATAGTTTTTCTTTTCGTAATTTTTCCTCTTAGTGCAGATGTGTAGTGAGAAAAAATTTGAAGCAAGACTTTCGTTTTCTCGACGAAGCATGTCCTTTATGTTCAAGGATGTGATGCAAGGGTCATAAATCATGAACAAAGTTTTCTCAAAGCCCAGAGTCATGAATTCCCAATTTTCGTGAATATTTGCAGAAGACTGTATTAGAATATTCTAACATCTGAGGCGAAATTCTGCGCGAATAAGCAAGTACTGAAAACTCATCCAGGTAGGAGAGAAAAGCGGTGAATTAATGAGTAACAAATACTAATCTTACTATTTTAAATTTTAATTCTTAAATTAACATTAAAAATAAAAAATTCTTATCAAAAGGCAACAATAAGAATAACTGTCACATTCTTTTGGCAACAATCATCGCACTGCCTGTGGATGTGCAGACACTCTATTTATGCATTTTAAAAAGTTAACTGTAAAAAAATCCATTTCTTTTCAAAGCATAATCTGACAAATCTAGTTTTTATTTTCTCGACTACTGTATTTTTACAGCTAATAAAAAGTGGAATGTAAAATTACATATTCTGGTTTCGTGAATAATGCAGGTAAACGTTAATGTTTTAAAGTTTCCATGGGTATCTTTTCATGCATTGTCCTTAACAAACAAACAAACAAACAAACAAACAAACAAACCACGATCTCATACTCTCTCACACACAAATGCGCACGCGCACGCATACACACACAGAGCGATAAAGGGAGGGATAGAAAAGAGACGACTGCATGCACAATGCTTATTGATAGAATTATTTCAAGCCATCAGAAGTGAACAGCCACTTATGTAATTAAGACGATAATGAATATTTCAATGCAAACACGTTCGCACACCCACGAACACGCTCGCAGACAGACAAAAGGAAGGAGTGAGCGATCCTCGTCTCTCACCCCTGACCTTTCCATCGTCAAGGTGACCGCCATTCCCCTTGATCCCACCAACTCAGAAACTGCATAAATTTTAACACCACCTACAAGTCGAGCAGCCACTGGTCTGGCAAGGAAGACATATTAACCTTTAAGATGATTGGGGGGCGTGCAAAGAAAAGAAGACCCATTAAACTGAAACTGTGGAATGAAATAGAAGTACTGGACGATTGGCCTGCAAAGACATGCCAGAGAATTTAGATGGATACAGCCGGGGACTAATGAAGTGTTCGTGGTCAGAATGATCGCCAAAAACATAACAAAAAACAAAGGAACAAACAAACAAACAAACAGCAATTATATTTTTTAACTAAAAGTGGTTATTAAAAAGGATATTTTTTTTTCAGTGATCTGGAGCAAAGCTTTCTAAACTCTCATTAAAGGTAATTTTAGAGAATACTGAATCACCTCTCAACTTGTGTAAATCATGATGTTTATAACAATCCTCATATAGTCAAATCTACAGGTTAAATTAATCACCATAACCCTTCTACCGCCAGCGGGCTTTCGTGAGCTCAGCTAACCATAATAATTAATGATCAACACTCCCGTCTATGAGTGCCACAGACAAGGTTCTGCTGGCAAATTGCTTCGTCAAGCCGCCAGGGTGCAGCACTGTTCGAGACGTTTTCATCAGACCACTCGGAGCACTCGGCGAACCCTGATGTCGGTAGTCGCTTGGCCAGTCACAGGAAGGGTGAGAGGAGATCACTGGAGGCCAAAGTGTCGAGACATCTCCCTCCTCTGTGCTGCACTCACACAGACCGTCGAGACACATCAGCAACAGCAGACAACCAGACTGCAGCAGGATGTTGTAGAATACTGCTTTTTAGCACTAGAGAGGTTTATTGTGACTTAAATTGTACACAGAATGAATGAATGATGTTCCCACAGCCATGCAAAGCAAAGCAAGAAAACCCAGAAAAATCACCCCCGCCCCACCAAACAAAACAAAACCAAACAAAACAAAAAAAACCCAAACAAAACAAAAAAATAAAAACAACAAAAAACAAACAAACAAACAAAAAACAACAACAAAACAACCCCAAACCAACCCAACAAACCTCCTCATCCCCCTTAAAAGATAATTATGACAAATAGAACAGAAACCAAACTAAGCAAGTAAGAGAACCCCTCAGAAACCTAGGAGAAACTAAAACGAAAACAATAGTAACAGAAAGAAAAAGAGAATGAAAAACAGAGAGAAATATATGAACTCTTTCTCGTCAGGTACAGCAATCATCCTACAACTGCTGCCTCCCGAACTTTGCCTTTTTTTTTTTTGCACATAGCGATGAGCAAATGTGCCCTCGGATGGTTTTGGCAGAAAGAACAAGGTTCCGTAATTACTGCAGATGACTTAATGGAGAGCATCAGATAAAGTTGCCATGGATGGGTGGCTGTGTTCCTGGCAGACATATCTACACCCTGAGTCTTCCGTCTCTGTACAAAGTCGTCTGGTAATAGAAAAGAAGATAGAAGAAATAAATAACTGAAACAGCACAGTACACGTGGTAATCTAACAGCTGGAAGCTCTTATTCCACTTGTGAGAGAAGTTTGGGACTGGAACCGGATTTCGCCTTCTTCCTGTTAAGTTTTCGTAAGGTCATCAACATTAGTAGAATATCATTAATAGCCTGTTGTCACACCTTGCACATATTAGCCGCTTAATATTCAGTCATGCGTGACAGTTATTGGACGGTTAGTCCTCTAGCCTGGGGTGACTCTTAGTCACTGTCATGACCAGCTGGGATCTGTCACCTCGCGTGAGCCAACCTCGGCAAAACAGTCCCATATGTAGATAGTCATTGTCATTCTTGTCAACTCCAAATGGTATGCGTATCAAAGACTTTCAGGACGAGGCATGAACGTGCGCGGGTGTGCGCTGTTACGTGTGCACGTGCGTGTGGTTGTGGGGAGCGGGGCGGAGTAAATACCCGAGTGGTTAGAACACTGCCACCCGAAGCCGTGTAGTGCAGCGAACTTCCTTCTCTCCATCCACCCCATTCCAGTCGACCCAGCTGTCGTGAGCGGGTATCTGACTTCACATAAGGCTGGGTAAGGTAAATCAACAAGAGGAAGAGGAGAAGGACACCGCCCTTACAAAAATAGTTGGCTCCTCAGGAAAGGGTGACCCTTAAAGTCTCACCCTCAAAGCGGCTAGAAAAAAAAACCTTTATCTTCAGATCTGTGTGCAAATGTTTGTGGAGGTGTCTTACTTTTTGAAAAAAATTGAGAGAAAATTTTAGAAAAAAATTTGATGTGTATACAAAAATTATATGCACGAGAGAAAAAAAATATTATTGACTACTCTCATTAATTTTAGACATTATTACTGATTTTAATCATGCGTTCTCATAATGTATTGTTTCTGGACTGAAGGCACACTTAGTACTGCTAATAAAAAAAGGGACAAAGCAAAGTGTAGTCCACAAGCACCCTGGTAAGCCATACTCAGTGTCGTTATCTGCTGATCTCACACAAGCCTCGGCAACATGTGGAACAGAATTAGACACGCTTCATTTCATCTTTCCTTCCCCCTGGTGATTTATTTTCGAGGTGCAACAGGTGTGAGGTGTGGAGGGCGTTTTTGACTCCTTTGGAGTGGTTTTTGAGGAACCCACAAATACTCTCCATATTTATGAGGGCTTTGCCTGGAGGCTAAGTACCAGGAAACGCAGGCAACACTTTTAAGTGCCATGTGGTGACCCTGTTACAGCTACCCATCACTTTTAGGAGCCGCAACTGTTTCTAAGACCCACGTCAACGCCTCTCGGCAACCAGTGTTACTATTCCAAGTCCCGTTAATCATGTGCTTAGAGGACTTTGTGTAAATAAATGCCTGCAGTATAAATTTACAGGGTTCCGGGTTGAGGGATGCTGATCTGGTGAATCAGGTGAAACTGCACATCTTTCTGATCTAAGAATATCAAATCCTGATGAACACCAGATGTTAAGCTAACAAAAGAGAGGAGACAGAGAGAAATGTCTTTCCCTATCCTAGATCGTCTCTCCTGAACACTAGTGGGCCAAGGTTTCTATGGAATTGCGGTTTTGTTATATTTCTTAACATACCGACGTTCTCAGGACGTTTTGTTGAGACTGTAGGTGTGTCAAACACCACTGCCACTAACGTAAACAACTGGAGGTATCGGGCACCTGCTGCACTGCTGCTGTGCAGCAGACGTACACCTTGCTGACAGCGGCGTATGCACATCGTCAGACTTCTCGCGGAAGACGACTAACATTCACGCCCACGCCTCATTACGATGGCCGCACACGATGATAGTTTTCTTAAGCAAACATTGGAGTACATTTTTACATTCAAATGTTTGTTAAACTCATAAATGCATAGTTAGGCGGGTGTGTGTTAACGAGAGAGCGAGAAAGAAAATATAATTCTCAGTGTGTGGGTAGGTGGGTAGGTGTATAGATATAAATAAACATAACTTTTGCAAGTGTACAGCAACTAGTAAAGTTTCAATATTAATTGAAGCCAAAAAATAAAAAAACCCACTAGTTTTTATGCCCTTTGGGAAAATTTTTAGTCGGTATGTTGCTGTCTCCTACAAAACAAAAGCAACACAAGGCAAAAATCAAATAGATAAACAATAACAAATGCCGAAGAAACTGAGATCTAATAGTCTAAACTAAAAATATGAAATTTCAAATTCTTTTCTATTGGGAAATAGCCGCTTGAGAGAAACTAATTGAAGCGTGGTGACTTCAGCTCCTGGCACCATCCTACCAGACTCAGGCTCTGCGTGCGCATGCGCACGGGAATGTAAACAAGACAACACAAGCTCACAGCTGATGGTGTGACAGACATGTGCTTCTACTTTGGAAAGACATATAAACACGTGAGCATCATTGTTGACAGACAGACAGACAGACAGACAGACAGACAGACAGACAGACAGACAGACAGACAGACAGACAGACAGACAGACAATGTCATTACAAGTATGGACAGACAAAACAAAAAAAAAAGATAAACACAAATGCATCAACGATGCGTGCCTCTCTGTGTTTATTTACTCTTTAGAGCAATTTCTGGCACCACTTTCTGGACGCCTGTGATCTGGTGGTGCTTTTAGCAGGATTATTGATTATCTTTTCAGTCCGGTGCCTGGGGATGTGCATGGAGGTTGCGTATTATTTTATTTTAAAAAACCGGCCAAGTTTTCTAAACAGTCACCAGGCTAGGCAATTCCCTTGTCTTCCCTTACTCCCATCACCGAGGCTGCTTCTGTTGAATAAATTAATGTTATTAGTTTATCTTACAACCACCAGTGGATGTTTGTGGGTCAAATCTATCACCCCACTTATATCTTTTGCCCCGAGGATACAAAAGAGAAGAAGTCTTGGGAGGAAAAAACTGAAGTTTATTCGATTTAGGGTGAGAAAAATATTAGGTCTGCATTTCGGACTTTGTTTCTCTCCAGACCGAGTAGGGTTACATTGCTGCTATGCAAAAATGAATTATGCCCACCAGGTTCAAATATTTTTATTATGAAGACAGAGAAAGAAAGTTTTTCAAGAGTTGTAAAAATATTAATGCCAAGGTCTCAAGAGTTTGTTGAAATGTATTTCCCTCACAAATTTCAGATTGTGTAATAGCAGCAGTGGCAAATATTTCCATGTGTGAGCCCAGTCAAAGAGCAGAGAACTATCACCTAGACTGCAGCAAGACAATTTTTTTTCCTTCGATCGTGTTCGATAACTCCAAAATCCAAGGAAATCAGCATTGGCAAACATAGGCATCGGCAGCGAGTCACGTGGGATGCAAAGATTGATTTGCGTGGGAATCCGTGGACAGTTAGTTTGCTTTATGACCCAAGTTTTTACTGTTTGTTTCTCAGGGCAATGTCCACAAGCAATCTTGTAATGTGCCGAGCGAAACATTACTGATGACGCTCGTGGCACGTTATTACTGAGACAAGTAGTCGCGCGTGCGCGTGTGTGTGTGTGTGTGCGCGCGCGCATTCTTCTCTATCTTTAATCATGGGTCGTCACTTCGATTAACAGATATAAGTAGAGATCTTGAATCATGCTGTGTCTTTAATTGGACATTCACAGATATATTCATCCTTTAACCAAATTTTACCTGTCCTAAACGTGAACGGTTATATATATATATTTTTAGTGTGAGCTATTATATATGAAAATTTTCATGACATAATTATTAACCGTTTTCTTGGGCCTTTTCACGGGGAAGAGAATATATCTAAATTGATGTTTACTTCCGGAGCTTTGACCCCTAAGCACCGAAGATGACCACTTTGTTGTCTTTGTCCCCCGGTTAGTTGGCGCTACTTTGAGAAACAATAGTGACAGCCATGGTCACGTGCCGTGGTCAGACGTGGAAGGAAGGCAGCAACCGAATAATCCAGGAGGGAGTTCACTTGACAAGTAGACGAAAAGACTCATCCAAACAATGCTTTGATCCTACTCCCTTTGGGTCCAATTCCCAAACCTTCATCGTAGACTATCCACTTCTTTCTCACCCAACCGTTTCCAATACCCGAAATGAACATACTATGGAGGTATTACTCTTACGCTCTCTTATCATCCATTCCATTTTGAGTTATATTTATACTTGTTTTTATATGAGTGATAATTTTGTAGGAAGAGAACTGGGGAGATCAAATGAACCCTCATATAATTGGAAAAGTCGTTCTTTGAGATATATGTATATAAATGCTTTTTCTTGCACGGTCTGGCGGCGTGAAGGTTAAGTGCTAGAACATTAGGTTTGTAGGTCCTGGGTTCACATATCGACTCCAGCACATGTCATTTATTTCAACACGTGGCACCTGTTAGTCCAGCTCATCGTCATATTGTCTGACTAAGCACCACAGCCAACAGCTTTCCTCTGTCTAAACATCCTTCTGAACTCTGACCCTGAAATCTGTTGTATAAAGTATGACAATAGAAAAAACTTTTACTTGACAGTTTGCGACAATTTCCAAACATTGTAACATATTGGACTCCAGGCTGAGAAGGTCCTTCAGGAAAAGTGACCGCTGGCGTCCATCAGGCGATTTGAATAACCAGGCCGAAGGTAACTCCCATTGGAGACTTAAAGGCCAACATGAGTCAAACATGGAATTAATTTGCTAAGTAAAGCTTTCAGTTTGTTATTAAAAATATGTTTAATAAAAAATAAATGAAAGAAAAAATAGGAAAAGAAAATCTCACGAGGGCTGACCTAAATTCTAACTTCTGAAGTCACCAAAGACCAGGACATCTTTAAACACAAATGAAGGAACTGCCTAACCACTAAGCCTCGTTTTGTAATATGAATATGGAAGAACCCAAACAGGTGAAAAAAGTGAGATTTTTGTAGGATGATTGAGATCGCGTATGCTCAAAGTTGGAGAATGAGTATATTTTAATGAAGTAAATAGTTTAAGTTTTAACTTTGCAATGGGGTTTACCTTTAAGTGCGTGCAAGCTTCCGGCGCGGGCCAGCCAGCACTGGGTGTGGGATGCTCTCGCCAGGCGGCGCCGCGGCGTGGCTGGCAACGCAGTGCACCAGACGGTGCTGCACGGCAAGTTTCCCTCTCGTGCTCCCTCCGTACACCAAATCACTCGTTTTACACCAAATGTGCTGGTTACTCGAGAGCTCAGCTGATACCACACCATCGATCCCTGTACCATGTATCACACACAGGATACCGTGAAACACAAGCCGCTTCTTGTCATGGGATGCGGTGCTGTGAACGTGTTTGCGATATGAATTGTCATTATTGAGAGGTTGCCGAGTCGGTGAGTACGGAGTTACTTATTATCAGTATCAATACTTGTGGGGACAATGTTAAATGCTAGGTCCGAGTGTTGAGGACTCAAAGTATCAATGGCAGAAATTTGGTGTAAACGCTTATAATGTTCGGTTAGAGAGAATAAGAAATAAATATCCAAAAAATAAGTGCTTTAAGTATTTGTGAACATTTATTTTTGGGTAGAAATTATGCTAACTTTTTAAACAGTTTTTTACTCGGCACATACATGTATCCCTAAATTCTAGATATCATGAATTATCTTATTTGTATTTGTGATAAGAAGTTCAGCGGAAATGATAAGTTGGCAGAAAAAATTTGATGCATTGAAGGGAGTTGAAAAATCGAACAAATCATCTCCTAAAATGTAACAAGAGTAGTTAATAAAAAAACCCAGAGGGGATACAGGGTAAAAGGAAACAAAATGAACGATCAAAATGCTAGATGGGCATTTATCTAATACTTTTCAAGTTAGGGATGAAAAACAAGAGTGTTACGAAGGCGATTTGGTTTCATCCTCGCTTGGCTGTATATGGCATAATTTGGGTTTTTAAAATAAAATAGAATGACTGTGTAGGACTTGAAAAGGTATCGGAGGCTTAAAAAAATATTGACTTTCATGTACTGTAATTAAAAAAGAAAACAAAAGGCAAAGCGAGACAAAACAAAAACAAAATACAAAATGAGATTGACAGCAGCGACAGCAACAAAGCATGAAACGAGTTCTTAGTAAAAACTTGGCTGATGGCAGATCGCTAAGGAACCAACAGTTCTGAGGGAAATCACATTCAACATCGCTCCTTCATGTCGGAATCATTCCACAGTCTGAGTGTGCAGACACACTTCTGTCTCACTCTTGAGACAGCGCCAGCATGGTACTTAAATAAAATATCAACCTCCATCAGCTCTCCACCATTACTGCATTCCGTGAAGACAGAAAAAAATTAGCAGAAGAAAGGAATAGGGGAAGATTTAGGAGATGAAAAGAATAGAGTCATTACACAGTAGGAAAAGGAGGTAAAATGCACTAAAAGAAAGAAAAGAATCAAAATTAGAAAAATAATAATAGAAAAAATGCTACACTGCTTTCGTAAAGTAGGATTGTAAGAAATTAAGGAGGGGAAAAAAAAAAAAAGAACAAGAAGTTTAAGTAGACAATGACATTTTCGACGACAGGGAATTTCGAAAAATTAGCGTCAGATAAAATACCTTGTAGGAAGAAAAAAATCGAAAGAAAATAAAAAGAAAAACTGCATCAGTGACAGTCGAGTGGTCGAACCGACGCCTGGCAATTTAACATTGTGACTAATGTCAGAGTAATAAAGTAACCGCCGTGGTGGGCGTCGGCGATTTCATTACGCAAAAGTTATTGTCCTGTTGAAGTTAAGAAGTAAAGACAAGAGAAACACAAAACAAAAATAAGAAACCCAATATCAAAGAAGAAAAAAGAAGGAAAAAGTAGAAAAAAGAGAAATAAAGTGTGGTTTAACAAAACACTGTGCAAGTTGTGGATGTTTTTAGGAAATTCTTTCTGCATTGCGTGTTACATAAAAGTACAAGTGTACATCCTTTAATATCTGAGAAGGGGAAGAAGAGAAAGATATAAACACAAAGGGGGGACCCCAAGTTTGCTAGCTCAAAAAAAAAAAAAAAAAGAAAGAAAGAAAAAAGCTGTTATAAATGTTATAAATCATCATTATCATCATCAAAAAGACAGTATAGCAAGGAATCATAAGACCTCACCTAGAATACGTGTCCTGGTCTTGGTTGACCTAAAGGCAGGTCACCCCATCAGACCTCGTTGTCTAAGGCCAAGCACTGAAGATAATCACTGGCGCCATGAGAACAACATCCATAATGAAGCACTCATAAAAGCATGGAAGGAGAAGACTCTCAAGGCTACAAATGAACAACAGACAAAAATAAGGCTCCACGAGAAGCCACAAAAGATCCAGATTTGCAAAAAGATCCACCGACAACAGGAAACACACAAAACGAAACTCTCATGAACCGTCGTTTATGCCAGGACACAGAATGTCCTTCCTGATCTGCTCACATAGAAATAAATAACAAAAGTAATATTTACATGTGCAACAGTTCCTCAGCTGACAAAGCAAGAAGAATCTAACGACATAAGGAAGAAATCAGTCACTCTGGAGGACAGAGACCCTAACGACTTTGGATACTGGTCTATACAGATGGCTCAGCCATCGAGACTTGGGAGAGGTGGAGCAGGTCTATACACTGAGTATTCAGATGGTCAAAAACAAACCACAACACTGCCAACAGGCCTCCACTGTTCCAACTGCACATCCGAAGTTGTATGCAGTAAACATAATCAAAAACAAAGCAGATGAACATAGCCAAGTTGTCGACATCTGATGCCTCCTCTGTCAGATAAAAGTACAAACTCCCAATGATTAAAACCACGAATCGTATTTCAGTATTCGCACTGGGAAATAGCAACGAGGAAGCAAACAGGCTAAAAAAAACAAGGATCAGAAGCACTGCAAGAAGACAGTGGAATATGTGATGCAATAATAAACATCTACAGACTTCCTTAGCTACATGGCGATTACCAGCAGCCGTCCAGACAGCAGCAGATATTTAGAATCAGAACTGGGTGCAACAGAAGAGCGGAGCAGACTGAAGCGAGAATAAGTAGTTTTCCAGAGAAAAATGGGGAACTTAAAGAAAAGTATCTTGTTTCCGAAGTTATGAAGCGATTTCCTGACCCCGTGGAATCTCTTGTGTGTTGGCCTCCACCCCTCCAGGGCACCACGGCTCCGGGAGTAAAGCATCATCTGCGGGGTCTGGACACCGTTTTACAACTTCGGAAACAAGATGCTTGTTCTTGACTTTTCCATGCTGTTCCAGGGCAATGATTTACCTTCGCTTCATCACTATGGCTTCAAAACACATCTTCCAGGACTGCAACAGCTTCCAAGCTCTACACAGAGATAGAACCTGAGCCAGTCTTTCAGCCGAAACTGGATGGACTGGTAACGATTCTTCAGGAGACTACTGATTTTTTAAGAAGATCAGGCCTCAAAGTGTAAATACTACATGAGCATACAAAAATAAAAATAGAATTTGTAGAGCATTTTGCATTTCCCCATGTGGAGGTGAACTCAGTGCGCTGTGCACGGAAGATTAGAAGCGAACCAACTGTCTATAACAAACAAACAGTAGCAAACGGATGCTACCGTGGTAGACGCCAACAAAGTGAATGGATTAAGATGATGAAAGGAAAAGTGAGCAGACGAGTTAGCTTGATCATGAAAGATGTTTTGAGGAGGGACTTGAAATTAATTACAGACACAATTCGAAGAGAAAGTGGCAGAGGAATGTCTCTCGTCTGGCACAGAAAGGAGGTCAGCACATTCAGACCGAAACGACCAACTCAGATGGCGAGGTGTCAGGTATGCGAGGGGTGTAGCATGGTCCCCTTGTCGCCAGACAGTACCAGGAGCATTATTCTACGACCTCTGAAGCTTGTCCCGTAGCCAGTTATGGATGTCGACGGATACAGAGCTTTTGTAATCCAGCTGGGACAACGGAGGAGCAGACTGGAGGTTTTTGGTGTAGTAACGGACAGGAAAGGTCGCATGTGACTGATCCCGAGAAGCTCATGGAAGATGAACTTTCAGACTGAGCTGATGTGAGATTCACAAAATAATGATGAATCAGAGATAACACCGAGATTCCTGGCAGTCTGGGAGAGACAGACTTTCAGCCCCAGAGAAAGGTCATAGAGGGTGGCGCACATTTCAGTTTCTTTACAGAGGCTATCGGAATGACCTCAGGGTTTTTTTTTTGTTTTTTTTTTTTTGTCATTCATTTTCAGTTGTTAGAGGGCTTCCAGGCTTCCACAAAATCAACTGTTTGTTGTGTTTTCGAGCTGATAAGGTCAGGACGCTAGCAATTGTGTATCATTAGCCTACCTCTGACTCAACAGATACAAGTGGTAGATGGTAGAACCAAGTGGTTGGATGTGCCCAGTGAAAGAAAGCGGCGCAAGGCACTCTTAGTAGAAGGTGGTGCCTACAAGAACCACAAAGGTGTGGCAGGCAGGTAGAGCCAACATCAACCCATAGCAATGCCAAAGAAACCGTAAGTAATAAAAGACGATGGAGAAGGAAGTTGGGGTCAAATGTATCAAACGCAGCACACAGCTCCACTAATGATAATACCAAGATATGAAGCTTGTAAGCAGATACAGAAGTCATCCGCCCTCCCACCTCGGAGCATCGCCTTAATGATTCTCACGATAATCTGAAATAAATAGTAGACTTGGCATGAGACATTGTTCAGGAGTTGTATTGTCGATAGAAACAGAGACTGGAAACAAGCTGACAGTATTTGATGTTGCTGGTGTTGAGGATGGGTTTCGTTAGAAGTGAGTTGTTTGTCTTGGACACTGTTTTCTAAAAACCTTTTAAATAATAAACAGAACTGTCCTGTTAAAGGAAACTGTCCCTGTAGGATTCTTACACGCAACCAGAGAAAATATCTTTGTGTCCCCCCTCGAACGTGCCTAGAGAAATATGTCTGAGGAGAGAGACTGGGGGATGTGGGAGGGGGAGGGACGGTCCCTCGAAATTGCCAATAGCAACACGACAGCCGTGCACTGCAGACTGACACCAGTTCCAGGGTTCGATTCGCTTCCAGCGCTGCACTTCTTGCAATGATTGCTATTGAAAAACCATGACAAGGGTGACAGAGCGACGAACTCTTAAAATTTATATGATGTCACGTGTTAGCGAAAACGATCTGACAGAGAACATGGTTCGCCTTCTGCACACTCATTGGATGTCACTGACGACGAGTGGAGAGAGTCGCAAAGTTCTGAGTGTGGAAAGCGCGGTAGAGTTCTGTTGAGCCCAACAGTATTTTGATCACAGGGTATTTCTAATAACCAAATCCTGCCATCGTTTCGTCCTCCTCTCCGACATTCCGACATTTTATTTTGTTGTTTCCTCCTTGTTTTTATATCCTTGTTTGTTTGTGAGTTTTTTTCTTTCTTTCATAAAGGAATAGAGCAAGACAGCAGTAGGGGTAAATAGTAAGGAACGAGCTGAGATCGAGGGCAATTTTGTTTTCAGCAAAGACTGAAAGAGCAGTTATTGAGATCGGGATAAGACTCCAATACCGAAGCCCAAACATAGGTCTTCAGAAAGACCTCGAGCGGAACTGAAGTATGCAGTCTAGTAGGAAAGAGGGTTGTGTTTGATTATGATGCTAGGATCATTTGATAGCGATGACGATGACGACGACGATTATCTGGAAGCTACTCACCGCGCATGACGCACTCTCACATATGTACGCACGCATTCACTTATTTATATATGAGTGTCAGTCTAAAATTTCCTGGAAAAGATACACTTATCAGTATTTTCATGTCTGTGAATGCTCTAAGTGTGCTGGCAGGGAATTCCAAAGTGTGGGTCCAAATAACAATAATAACACCGCGAAAGATCGCTTGCCAAAGATGGTGAGCTGTCTGCCTGCTCGCTGGCCGGAGAATTTATGAGAGCAATGATGGTGACATTGACGGAAGATTGAAATACGAAACACATTTCGCTAAATGATGATCTCGGCTTACACACCACAATGACCTTCCGTTGACGAAGCTCTCGTGAATATCCTCCTCATCCTTACACGACAACTCTGTACTCGAGAAAATAAACACTCGTGGAGATAAATATATTCAGCGCAGCTCCCACGTGTAATTTTCTTTTACAAAGTAACAATCTTTCTCTGTTATACTTTGTTTTCCTGGCATACAATAATAAACAAAAAAACCCAAGAGGGTAATTTTGCAAACTGACTTTTTCTCTTTTGCATGCGGCTGGAAGAAGATCATCGATCAACAGGCAAAGAGACAGACAAATAACAGAAATCCTCCAGCGTTTAGAGGCTGTCTTTAAATGATGATCTGATTTGACCACTGACGAATACTTTACACAAATGAACTACAAAAAGCTGGGTTCATTTTATGTTTAGCTTACTCAGGATGGTTTTCTGCAGTTATCTCTCAAATGGCTCTAGTGGAAAACAAAACCACTTTTACGGATTTTTTTTTTAAAGAAGGATGTATAAAAGTTTAAAAGTGAGAGGAAGACAGGATGGCAAGGCAGATTTTACCATGCCGTTCATGCGTTCAGGGTGTGTCAGGATTGACAGATAGCCGTAGAAGACCTTTAAAGAAAGCATACTTGTTGGTGGCGAGCTTGTGGATACACAGTCAATAAATCTGTCAGTCTTCACTTGCAACATTCCCGGATTCTCAGTCTCAACGTCTGACTTCGACCGCTGAAGGGGAGTCGGCGAGCTTCACGACTCACTGAGCTATCGAGCTAAGAGCCGGACTTTTTTTTTTTTTTTTTAGTGACGTGTAATTTACCCGGGGTAAGGGGTGGATACCGCAGACCTCGATATTACACGTGGACAGATGGACTTCAAGCAGATGGCGCCACCTGTTCCTGAACAACAGTGACTATCTGAGTTCACTCTACACTTCATTCTACTTATTGCCGCCGACACCTTGTAGAGGAATATCATTGGATGTATTCCAAACAGATTCTTTTTTTGTGATGGCGACAGATTGTTAAAACAATTACCTTCTCAGACCTGCAACAGAGATACAGAGGACCGGCATAATAAAACAGTTAATTAAGACTTTTATCAAAGCTGTTATCTGTCACAGCCTGCATTCTCTCTTTTTTTCCTGTCTTTTTATCTCCAGTCCCGCTCTTCTCTTTTTATGTCTCTTTGTATCTCGTCTCTACCTCTTTTTTCCCCTTTGCTTGTGTTTTTGTCAACTTTTTTGCAAATAAACGAATCGCTCTACATAAGCGTAATGCCAAGCGACTTTTCAGGGATTACTACATTATGGATTTTCTGTTTATTTTACGAGCGAGACATTGATCAAGTGTTTGCCTGGTGCCTTGAATCTGTCTGCTTCTCCTGGACTTCTCCTCCCAGCCTGTGCTTAACTCCTCCAACCGAGAAAAGTCAATGTATCGCTACTCTCCTTTCATTTCTTTGGATGCCGGCCCGGATAAACTTTCCCAACAAATTTATTTTCTTGCAATCCAACTTTCCAAGTATGTCGTAATTGCTTACGCACGAAATACTTTTCTTATACAGACATTAGATTACATATGAATTGCTCTTGGAGCCCTAGGCACTCCGGAAGGTCACATATGTTGATTGGGCCTCAACCCCTCGGGATGGTTCTTATGACACGCAAGTCCGAAGATTGAGATCACTCATCAGTCTTGAGGCTAAGCTGATCCCGATTTTTCCTGACAACTGACTTCAGGGAGACCGTTACTAGGGGCTGGGCTGACCAAATGTACTGTGACGTGGAAATTGTACATTACCGTGCGCGTGCAGAAAAGCAACGATGCGATACTTCTGGGGTAGAGTTCGATGTGTCCGGCCAGGGTATTGATATACGGGGTTTACTAAGAAGTTTGCTAGGAGAAGGCCCATGTCTCAAGTGATATTTATTCTGCCAACGTAAATCTCTCAGTGTGTCTTTCTGCCATACAGCAACAATGTCTGAAAGTTAACTTTAGCTGTTTAAAGTATAGCAGTTGGGAGCAAAACTATTTTTAAATAATTGATTAAGCTCAAGATGCTTTTTTCCCATATCTGGGGCAATAATCAGTTTCCATTCTTATGTTTCTTTCTCAAAATACAGATATAAATACATCACAATGCACAGAAAAAAATGTCAACACAAACATTGGAGTTGTATATAGTTATGTTTACTGAGATAGCTTGGGCTGTATATATATAAAATAATGTCACTTCTCTGTGCATAACAGTGTTTGTAAGTGTGCATCTCAAGACTGTAAGTAAGGTATTCACCCGGGTCTTGACAAACAGTAACTTGTATTGAGCTTTATCCAGTCATTAGAAAATGTTTCTCCCGCTAGACCTTTAAGCAAAACTTATTGGTCTAGATCTTGAAGTATCTCCGCTTTATTATTGCTTTGCTCCCCTCCTTTCTTTCATCTCTCTCTCCCTCCCTCATCTTTCTCTCGCACAAAAGATAAAAACCCATCCCAAACTACCCCGAAACTTCGTTAGTGTGGCTAGAAAGTCTAACTGGGCGTTTGTGCAGGCCGGACGTTTCTGCTTGAACAGTTGAAAATTGCAGCAGATCGCCTGTCAAAATTGTTCGCCCAGACAGCGAGGGGAAGGCCTCCTTCGAGATGCCCGCTCCGCCACCATCGATCGTGCTCGCGAGCGCCGGGCCAGCCGCCTCTCAAGGGAGGCAACGCAAGGAGATTCACGATTAGACCAGTTGAGGATCTGTCCCCGTGTTTGGTGGAAGGTGCGATTATCTCTCCTTTTAGCCTATTTGGCCAGCTGCGGCTGGAACGCTATGCATTCTTTGATGTGCTTCAAACTATCTAACCTGATGTCAATATTCATTGGCAGCCTGTGTCTCTTAACCCCTCTTTGACGTCATTGCCTCGTGGCCCTCGGTCTTGGCACTGTCAGACGGTCTCCAACAATGGAGGGAGGTACTTTTGGCACGGAAGGCTGAAGTGCCAGTCAGAAGCCTTTGGTATTAAGCACATGAGGACCACAAGATTTGTTTTGTTCTGGGGAATTTACTGACTGGTAATTACAGCTGGTATGCGACAATATGGCTGCCATCCAAAAACTTCGGATGCAATAGTTCAGGGTTAGGGTCGACAACACAAAGCCAAAGCATAGTGTCTAACAATCTATTGCAAAAAAAAAAAAAAAAAAAAGAAAAAAGAAAAAAAGATTTTCTTACCATACATGGCACTTATTAAATAAAATTGACATTTCAAGATGTTTTTGGTGTTTCGAAACGTTAACATGTTTTTCCTAATCCTATTTCTGTTGTTTGAACAAAGTTAACTTTCTGATCGATTTTCATGATTTAATCGGTAATATTTATAAATCATCTATATCCAATTAAAAGTTTAGACGGCTTTATGCGAATAAGAAACAGTAATACTTGAATTTTAAGGAGGGAATTTGTAAAGAAGTTTATAACAGTTTCTTCCTTCTTCTTTTCTCGGTTTGCTTGTTGGCTGAAAGAAACTTATCAACAAACTGCGACTTGAGGGCACCGACACAACGCCTTCCCGCTGTTTGTGCTACAATGATGTGCTAATAAAAAGGAAATGCTGTATACAGCAAGATATACAGGAATACAGCCAAAACGCCAAAGCACAGCCGTTAAAGACTGAAGCAAATGTCTTCACGGTGTTTTAAAGCAAACCCCATGCTGATTTTCTCTGCTTGCATGATGCCATTCGTGTACTCCAAAACACATTTATCTTTTTCACAGTGGAAGGAGAGAAGGAAAGAAAATAATTTTTAGTTATTTATTGCCGTCGTCATCTAGGGAAAATTATAGATGCTATGATATTGTACAAAAGATTTTATGAACAAAGATGTTCTACTAGAGTTAATGACTGGAAAGGAATGCTATAAAATTAATGGAATTCATCTCAAATTTACCCAGATTCGCTCGGAAACAGTTTAATTGGTGGAGTCTTTGTGCATAGAAAAACTAAGTATTTTTCCTCGGACAAAGCAACAAAACAAAACAACAACCATCGTAGCTCTAGAAAACACCGCGTATAGGAAAACCGGAAAAGACGAGTGCATAGCTCAATCCAGCGCATGCGCGTGGTGAGTTATCTGTTTCTGTGCTTGAGATACCACTCCTTTTCTCTCTCGTCTCTGGATCCACGAATGTTCAGGATAGAATGAAAGTCTGTGGCTAGATACGTTCCAGCTATCTTCATTGCTTGCGATACTGTTGCTTTTGGTATCCATAGCCTGCAGACCTTCTTTCGCTCTTATCTTGACGTGGTCACGAGAGAAGCGGAGATAACCCCGAGGCGTATGCCGCAGTTATCCCTTGTAACATAGACAGTGGAATTTCTTGGCTTCCAAGGCGCACGCGCTTTGCCTCTGACACAGATTACGTCCATATCACGTTGTCGTTAACAGACACGAGATGTGAGGGTTACATTGAGAAGTTGTCCTTTTGGCAAAGTATATTTTTAGATAGTTTGTACCCGAGACCTGCGGGTTACATTAAAGTTGTCCTTTTGGCATAATATATTTTTAGACAGTTTGTAGTCGTACGTCCACATTCTTCCGATTCATCTGGTCAACCTGCAGAATGACAGACATGGTTAGGTCTCAAATTCAATCTATTACTCAGTAAGTTCATGTACAAGTTTCACCTTTTGGCCAATCAATTACTTGTGTGTAAGTGTGAAACGAGAAATTCTCTCACTTTCGCTTGATCGTATTTCCAGAAAAAAGTCCCGTTCATTTTCTCTGCTAAATTTCTGCTGATTTTGTTCTCTTCGGAATGGGTATATTTCCGTATCTTATCTGTGGTTTCTACCAAAGTAATACAAAGCTCGCATGGTTCTCGTTTTTAAACGAAAGCAGGAGAGGCATTTGTGTCTAACATTGTTAGCTGTAGATACATTCAGAGCGGGGGTCTGGTCGCAATCTTCGCCAAATGACTCACCCCGGAGGTGTACATGATCTGTTCAATTATCGACGTAAACCGGATGGGAGGTGTTAGAAAATACACTTATCTGGCTCAGCTGTACTCTCAGTTCTGGGTCCTGCCATGCTGCATTAGGAGGTGTGCCGGTGAATGAAGGTTTCTGAATAGGCTTTGGAGGTAAATTATGGTGCCAGCTGAAAAGAATATATTTCTAAACAGTTTTCTCGGATTTGTTCTGAGAGGGGTTCCGAAATCTTTGTGCTGGTGTGTAGAAAGTACTGAATCAGCAGTGTCTCGACATTAGCGAAAGATGTATGGCATCTTTATTGTCTACCTCCATACAGGGATTACATGTCGTCTGTCTTAGTCTCGCCAAAATTATTTGTGCGTCTTCAGGGTGGTCCTGTTCATGGTTTATAGCTTGTCATCAATACAGTGAGGATATGGTATCTTGGGCTTAAATCTCGTCTCGGGTGACATGTTCCTTCTGTATGGGTGAGCCAGCTTCCATAGTTGCTGACTTGAGGTAGGACATCAGTTCAGTGACTTCCCCAATTTTTTTAGGTCTTCAACACAGCCCAGTTATCTTATGTCTACTACAATCTGAAATAAAAATCTCTCTAACATGAACAGATATACTCTGTGTACCCGTGGTTAAATTGAATAAATGTATGTATGCCTAACTTGTCTACAATGACGTATACGATGTGGGTTGTGATATTTGTAGTATAGTATTAAGTTCATGGGTTCTTGAATGTAAACCCTGGTTCTGCAGTCTATTCCTCACCCTCTCTCTCTCACACACACGTGCTCTTAGTTTGCGTATGACGAACACCATAATGAACATCAAATACCACAACCGGTCGCAGCAACAGCTGTGCAGCTCTGAGCAGGGTGTGATGCCTGCAACCTCCCCTCTGCCAGGTCCACAAACCATCAGGTTGCGATGCAAGCTCCACTGTAAATGGATTATGAAACTAATCACGTTCCAGAAGACCGGCAGCCAGCACAGTGAGCAGGAAAACGCCCGAGGAAATTAGCCATTACATTTCTTGTAGTTGAGTTACCTGTGCCAGAGAGTGCTGGGAGGCCCACGCGCATGCCGAGGTAAAACCAGCATGAGCGAACGAGGGAACGACGCGAATTAATTACAATCAGCGCAGGCTGCTTGAACGGTAAAGGGGAGAGAACACGGGTAACCGGAAGACGTGGAAGCCGCTGCTTAAAATTTATTACCTGAGGAAACGCCGCCATGACGCTAACAACGGAACCGGATTTACGCCACTGATTCTTCCGCTGTCGGAACTCCTTTTTCCAGTGAGTTTAATTTTCTTTAAAGTGCACCTAACCTCTTGTTTGGGGGACAGGTGTTGTTCTGTCCGATGTTGGGTTCTCAATTTCTTGAATTTTGTCTGAGGTTTGTTAACGTCCTTTAATTGATTTCAGTTAGCAAAGGAAAATATTATTCTTCGCTGTGAGGTACAGCTTTCACAAAGCCATTTTGTTTTACCGCTGGGTTCTGTCGCAGGCTAGTATGTTCAAAAAGTTTAGAGAGAATGTTAGAAAGGGGAGAGAGTTGTGTTTTGACACGATCCCCAGTAAACGATGTTTCTGCAGCCCGACATTGTGCGCAGCAATGCGTTTTGAGTAGCCTTGCCCTTTAACAACAGCATTTTATGTTGAAACTGAGTTAATAGGAAACTTATACTTTATTCATTGACGTAAACAGGTTTTAAATTTCAAGTTCTTAGTTGTGTTTGGGTAACGGATAATACTGTTAATGTGATTTAATGCTACTAAGTAATAGTGATCACTTATAACGATTTAATTATATTCGTTGAAATATCATTCGATAACCTGAGAATATTTAGGAATAGTCAACTGATATCCAAGTTCGACCTAATTTCATTCTTTTTTTGTGTGTTGGAGAACGAACTAAAACAGGAGAGAGGAAGATAAAGAGAGATTAAGAGAATGAGAGATAGGGGTAACTGCTTGTCCTTTCTGTTCCATTTGATGAACATACTTTCTAGGATAAAAGCTAAGTTTAGCTCCATAGACTTGATGTGTGGTCTGCTAAAAGAATTACCTAAAGTGCAGTGCATCATTTCGGGCACTATCCTCAACCTTTTATCCGACATTGGCTCAGTGCTCAGTAAGCAACGCTCTTTGCATGGCCAACGCTAAACTGCGCATGTCTGACAGGAACAGGAAGAGTACTGCTGGCAGAATGGGCTGATGGAATATTTATGACAATCTTTCACGAGAGCAGTTCTTGGTCTCTCTTTCAGACGCAGCATACTACCCGCCAGCTGAGGTCCCATTATATTTACATTATTTACTCTTTCGAACGATGTTGACAAAGCGTTCTCACTGCCTTCTTCAGTAGACTCGCAATTGTCCATACTTCCTTCTCTGCAAATGTCTATCTAAGCTTTTAAAGGTGTAGAAGGGAGCAGTTTCTCCCCCTGATAACTGGTTAAAGCTTAATGCTGGATATTATTTCTCACAATAGGAGTGACTACGCCCTCTATTCTCTAGTTACATATATACAAACATCACCATGCACACAGATACGCCTCATTAACCCAAGATCTCAGCTTTCCTATTACCTGAAGCCATCACAACATAATGTACACTGAATGTGTCTTTGTTGTTGACCTTTTTCTGTGCATGGTGATATTGTAGGCGTGTATCTTGAGAACAAGGGTTAGTGGGATTTCACCAAAATTTTGGAAGATAGTTTCTTGAACTGAGCTCATCCATTCATTAGAAACGAATGAGCTCCAGTAGAGCTGTAAAGCCCAAGATGTTTTTCATTTTTGGCTTTTCGCACACGACTAGGCAGTCAGCCGAAAAGTCTTATCTTCACACTTATCTTCGAGGCAACAGCTACATGGAGGAAAAGATGAAGACGAAGTGTCTGATGTCCAAATGACACTGCAGTTTGGGAATGTTTACTAGTCGCTCGCACACAGCTGCTGATAAGGTCTGCGTATGAAGCTCAAGATGTATTAGTTTTTGAGTGTCTTACGACCTGACTATTCAGACAACATGTTTCACTGAGAATTGTTCTGTTTTTGCCAAGAGATATCTGACGGTGCCTACATCTTCACCTGCCACAAGAGACCAAACAATCAGTATCAGCACTTTTCTTTTTCCAAAATAGAGCCTTTTACTTTCTAAGTATTTTTCTTTCTTGTCTTCCCCAGGTTCCTTCTTTTCGTCGTGTTTTTTCTGTCAGCTGTTTTTCTTTTTATAATCTCTTTCTGTAATCAATTTTGGCTTAGAACTAACGTCCTTTTCTTACAGTCTTGGTATATTTCTAAAAGCTCGTACAACTACTATTTGAGGAAAAGCTGGATCGGAGAAACAGGTAGATGTCGTATAAATCAGCTACAGTCAGACTAGGAAAAATGTTTGCTTTAAACAAAACCTCGAATCTCTCACATCTGTTTCGTTTTCAGTTTTAAGATCAAAGACGTCTGTACTGAGCATGTGTCTCGCAGACCTCTGACAATAAAAGACATCAGTCATCTGTCAAGTAGGCTTTTGTTGAAAGCATTTATAGGTCAGAAATGCCTTCCATCTGAGTGAAAATACATTACAGAAAATCTGTAAATGATGCAGCAGGAAACACTTGTAGGTGGCAGGTGGTGAAGCTGAAGATAGATAACTAGCTGATGAGAAAGTTGAGGAGAAAAGTCAAGTAGCATGTATCTGACACTTCTCAGATGATCCTACGAGCTTGTTGAAAAACAAAATCGTGGATAAAAACTCTGAAATGCTGTAGACCTCATTTAAAAAGTACTTTCGTGCAGTGCATGATTCTAATTGATGTGTTTACTTGAACGTTGCTTACAGTGTTGTTGATGTCGAAATGTAGACATCATCGTCAACCTCACCATCCCCTCCTACAAGTACGCACGCGTGCACACACATACGAAGTACCTGACAAACATAAATTTCACTTAACCAGCTTCTGTTCATGCTTCGTATATTTTCTGTAGAAAGAGGCCATTTTTAGAGGGAGGAAACAGTCTCACATTTCCTCGTTTTTTGACCGGAAAGCCTTAATCGGAAAATCAGACACTGGAGTGTTGCGAATCAAAGGTTTCTCAGCGTCTCTGCACCTGTCTCTGTTTCCACTTCATCATCAAATCATCGACAAAGCTGAACGAGAACTTTTTTCTTGCTTGTCGACAACAATTTGTCTTCTGCTGTTATTTTTAACCAACTTAGATGTGTTTGCATGTGTGGATGCGTTTAGTATGTACAGGTGTGTGTGTGTTTTGGGCAAACATTTCTTTTTTACCACATTTTTCCGAGATAAAAAGAATGTATGAAAAATGGAAAAAGAAATCAAAGAAAGAAAAATAGAACAAATGAAATAGAGAAAAGAGAAGACAATGAAAAGAGAATTGAATAAATTAAAGAAAAAAAATTACAAAAAAGAGAAAGGAGAGACAAAAAAGGAAGAAAAACGAAAATGAATACAGGCGAGAAAAGAAAAGTGAAAAAGAGAGAAAGAATAATGGAAAAGAAATAGAAGCTAAGGCGTGAAATAAGAAGGAAAAAGAAAAAAATAGAGAAACAAAAGAAAGAAAGATAGAATAAGAAAAAGGAAAAAAAAAGACAGGTTAAGGGACAAGATAAAAGAACGACCTCGACATAGCATTCTCGCAAGCAGCTGCTGAAGACGACACGTGACACTGATGAACCCTCGTGTAACGAGTACCGAGAACTCCTGTTAGTGCAAGGCACCAAGACAAGACGAGAACACTCAGGGAGCGCCGTAGATAAATAGCAATTATTCTGACAATAGTTACAACACACCGTTACCGATGATCTGTCAGTGTTGTTTATCCTGTCACAGCCAACAATGAGGTCCACCTCTCCTGTCAGCCACTAGGAATTATTAGACAACACGTTAAGTGCATAGTTACAAAACTGAGTTTTTAGTGTAAAGGTTCTTTGTAGAAGTCGCACTTTTTCCTTGCTTTCAGTTAGTCTTCTTGTTTTTTTGTCTCTTGACAACATTTTAAAGTACTCTACAGGAAGTGAACTGTTCAAAGCACAAACAACTTCGTTTGCCATCCACAATGAAATACCTAATATTTCACTTTGTGGCAGGTGCAATATTTGTTTACCAAACGGGATGGATAAAAAAAAGGACGTAGAGCATTTCTTCTTTTCTTTTTATGCTGCTGCTGATGTTCTCGGTTGTTTTGATTATTATGCCTTTGATTCCGATGAATAACACTTTGAAGAAATTGCGTTCCAGACTATCGTGTAAAAACTGACTGTAGCGACTAGACTACAGAGCGAAATTTGGATCTTTGACGATATATTGTGTGTGTGCAGCTCATTAATTTTCTGCTGTGGTGAAATACGGAGGCCTAGAGTTATCTGATATTTGCATGGTGTCTCATAAATTTGTTCCACTTCAATGTAGACATGAAATATGATGCAGATGCGTTCACCTTTCCTTTTACCAGTCCTCCTGGGTCATGCCTCCTCGGGGGTCAATCACTGCATGCGCTCAGTGTTAATGAGAAGGAGATAAAAAGGCTAGAGGGAGAGAAAGAAAATAAGAAATGCTAGAAATACTTGTTTCTGACATCATTTGAGTCGAATCATCTTTTGGACCAGGGCGTCAATCAGCAAACCCCTCGTGAAAACATTCTATCCGATAAATTACAAATTTTACAGAGTGTATTTTTTTTTAAAAAGACATTCCTCAAGAAAGACTGTGGATGTGTAATGTTAGTCTTTTTCACGATGAGATAGACATCCCATAAACGTAGACTAAAAAGAAGCAAGCTAGAAAAAGGAGTATGGATTGATGAGTCAGAGAAGAAAAATGAGAGGGGAAAGCCAAGGTCAGGAAAAAAGTCAAGAAATAGAGTTTCTTAGCTGAAGAGAGCTAGATCGTTTGAATATTCAACTTGATTTATGTGAGTTAATAAAGTTATGATGAGGGGAGCTGCGGGAAACCCATCAGCATTCCCCAGGTATTCCTAGGAATATATGAGTGTGTTATTGTAGACTAGAATAGATAACGATTTCCCCCTTCCATGTTGTGCAGAAAACTGAGGAGAGAGAGAAAGTAGCCATTCACTGGGACCTGGGCTCTTGGGATGGAGGATGGAAGCGCAGCCCCAGTGGAGCTGATCCTAGTGCAGAGCAGGGGCCTGGGTTTCTACCAAAAGCGTTTGTTCATCTGTACGTGCTTCCTTCAAGCTCTGACCGTGTCGGCCCTCGTCTACGCCTCCCAATGCCATCTGGATTTTGCTCCTCCCGCGCCACCTCTGGCCACCAATGGAGAGTCGTCTGCGCGACTGAGATGCGGTGAGAAGGAGACGGTGACGAAAGACCCTCCTCGTCCTTCGAAATCGTTGGACAAAGCTTCTTTCCCAGTGGACCACGTTCCCGATCGTCTGTTGATTGTGTCGTCACCCAGCACCTTGACATTGAGCTTAAGTGATGTTTCGACGGAAACTTTCGGGGATGTAACCAGCTCTTTTGGCAGACGGATTAGGTCTATCCGAACGGAATGGGGGGAAACATATTCTACGGGCAGTTTTGTGACACAGACCAGTCTAACTGACAGGTCACCTAGCAACAGCGAAGATCTCGAACCCTCTGCTCCTGGTCGGGACGCAACGGAGTCATCTGCTCAATCTTACACCGTCTTTCCTTCGCAAAAGTGGAAAGTCGAGTCATGGACGACAAGTCGCTTTCGGCACGTCGATGACGACGATGTGTTTGGTGAGAATTTACGTGAAGGATTACGTGCTTCTTCCACGACGCCACCGCGTAGTTCTGTCGGCGCCAATACCCAAACTCTCGTGTCTGCTGGTGCCACCCAGGCCATCCCTCTTGCTGATGTTGTATCAACGGAACGTGAGGGAACGAACACCTCTCCCCGTGATTTACCGGAAGCAGTCTCCGACACCGGCGGGGGCAGAAAGAACACAGTCTCGCGAGAGCCCACGACAACATGCGCCGCCGACGTCGAGGAAAAAAGCCCGATGTACTTTACTTTGACTTATCTTCCAGTCGACGAGGTAAGATTCTAATCGATATCTCAGTAATGTTTTATCCCAATTCTATTATGATGTATTTCTCTCACCACCACCACCACCACCACCACCACCACCACCACCACCACCACCACCACCACCACCACCACCACCACCACCACCAACAACAACAACAACAACAACAACAACAACAATTGTAATCAAGCCGGTATTAAGAAAAATAATAATGGATAATTTTAATTTATTGCCTACTTGAGTTCTTGCGCTTTACAACAAAAATGCAAATCGACAAATAAAAAGGATAAACACGAAATAAAAATAGCGTGCATACCTACAAAGACCAACACGTAACGGCAAATAAAAGACACATCGACCG
>SRHC01003647.1:71646-87186 GCA_004794325.1 Pomacea maculata | reverse complement strand
AGCAGGTATTAAGAAAAATAATAATGGATAATTTTAATTTATTTCCTACTTAATTTCTTGCGCTTTACAACAAAAATGCAAATCGACAAATAAAAAGAATGAACACGAAATAAAAATAGCGTGCATACCTACAAAGACCAACACGTAACGGCAAATAAAAGACACATCCACCACCATAAATAAAACACACACACACAACCTCAGGGAAGAAGAGTGTATAACAGCTGCCAAAGTTCTGTAGAGTGCTCGTAAACACCCATAATATACAATGGCTGATATTAGTGATAAAGAGGAACTGTCGAAAGAAAAGACCCGTAAATATAATATTAAATATTTTATGGTTTGTTCAATTGATACAATCATGCAAAATCTATTGAGCTGTCGTCCAAAGTGTCAGCAGGTATTTGAGCTTAACTTACAGCTTGGCTACGAAGCGGCAAAAGTTCACAATCTCACGTGACTTTTCCCCCTTCAGATATATACACGTCAGCCAGCCCCTCAATACCTCATTAATTTCCCGCTGTTAATGGTGGACCTGCACCGCTCCTCCAATGTCTTCGGCAGTATACAACAATCTTTCTGCCAGAACGGACAGCAGGACGAGACCTGCTTGCAACTGTTGAAGCACAAAAATCATCTCAGACTTGTCCACCATGCATTCTGCATGACTGATGATCGCTGCTTTCATGAGGATATTTCGTCAATTATTCAGCGCATGCGCAATGCACAATCGTCGGTGGTTAAAACGGAAGTTGGGGTCAGCTTGTCAGAAACTCAGTTGTATTTATTATGACAAACGAGCGTAGAGGGTGGAAAAGATCACTGCTGTGTTATAAGCTGTCGCAACTGTAAATAAACCAAAAGACAAGTGAAAAGCTAGTATTATCTGCTCTCCCGATGGTAAATGACTAAGAACCCGGAAGACGAAAATTGTAGTTGCAAACGATTTAAACAGATGGATAATAAGCTCAACGGCATGCGGTCGACATGTCATGTCAGGATTTCAGATAAATTACCCGTGTTCAATCAGCTACATCCCAATCAGGGGTATGAAAGTCAGTGAAAAACATTACAAGCGTTACTACAACGAGCAAAACAACTGTTTACAGTATAAGTTCGAACATTTTTTTTTGCCAGGATTGGGGAAAAGTAGATTGAAATATGAGTATTGCAGCATCATGCTTTGCTTCCAAAATAACCTGAAATAGCATTATAAGTGTGATAATTAGCACTAATGCAAGAAATAACTATCCACAATTTTGTCACAAAATATTTTTTTAATTACAGGAATGAATCCTTGTAGAAACAAAGAAATGTGCAGAGTGATATTTTGCATACAGCCTTTAAGTTTCTCCGTCAAGTGATTGGCAAATATATATATATGAATATATATGTATAAAACAAAAAATCCACAATAATACTTTTATTACAGTTTGTACTACACGCACATACACTAGAGACCCCCACCCCCACTAGACAATTAAACGTTCCAATAAAAGTCAAACATCGCCAGGTGGTAGACCTGTGGTGCGTAGTCACTTCAGTAGTCGGCTCAAAAACTTATAAAATATCGGTATTTCTGCTGACTGCCAGGCCGTTAGCACCCACCTGGCTTGACACTGCACACGGCTCCAGATCGTGAAATGAAATGTTCGTGGCAGTTGAGCGAAAGCCAGTTAGATGATTTAGAGCCAGGTGCACAAGCTGTTGGCACTTAAAATTTAAAAAATGGTAAAATATAGCCATTTTCATTGACAGCGTCTTGTTAATCATAAAATTATTGCTTAGAAAAGGTCATCTGGTTCACAAGTGTTTCGTGTAAAAACAATAACAACAACCCCCCCAAAAAAAAACCCAAACAACAACAACAACAACAACAACAACAACAACAACAACAACAACAACAACGTACCCAACTTCAGCAATATTTTTCTCGAGCACGTGACGTAAGCTTCTCGCAGCGCAGCTCGGACTAAATTATTCAAGACATGTCTGACGTCGTTGGAAGGAAGAGAAAATTAATACGTGTCACTGGAAATGTTGCTGCTGCTGTTGATGGCGTATTTGACTGAGCGGATGTCAGGAAAACAGAGACTTTTACAAGTGAGTGGCAGCTGGAATGGTGAGAACAAATAGCCCATTAATCCAATCGTCTCGGTTGCGGAGGAGGCAGCCTCGCCCCTCCACAAACTGTCATTGAAAAAAAGAGCGTGTTCTAAGACGGAGCCACGTACTCTGTGCAGAAACTTGTCTCCATGTCTAAGGCGGTCCAAACAGAAAAATCTCTCTACACACGACAGCTCCATTCAAAGGAAAAAAAGCCGTTAAAAGCTTTAAACTCTTTCTTGCAAGGACAAACATGGAGGAAAGTTTGACCTGTATAACCGTCTTGAGAAAACTTTGCCAAACTGGATCAAACCTTTGTCCTTGTTTGTCCATTCGTTACTTTACACTTATGTACTTCAATTAGTTTCTGACTATGCTGCAGTGGCTGAGGGACATTGATCGCCAGAAGCTGGCCCAGTACAGTACCTACTGCCAGACGTTCGGAGCCATGCTGGGTGCGGCGCTGGGTGCCATGGGAGCGGACATAGCAGGGAGGAGGAGACCACTGTATGTCTATTTCCCTTTGATGCTTATAGCACAGGCTCTGTCGGGCTTCGCCATCTCTTGGACCATGCTGGCAGCATCTCGTTTTCTGGTTGGCTTGTTTGCAGGTGAGACTGTCAGCACGCCCTCGTCACAATCATTAAATAATTTCTTTTCATAGCCATGTCATTTAATATACTTTTCATGGAAACAAAATAAGTTTCTATGGATTGTAAAACTTTAGTCTTTACAATCAGTCCTTTGTTTATGAGCTGAAATTAAAGGAACTTTGCTGGCGAAAAGCAACAACAAAAAGACCCTGTTAATTTAAAAACAAACCCACACAATTTTTAGAGGATTCTTTGCTTATATTATATATCGTTCTTGACCTGCAAGTCAGGCTAATTCTTGTCATGAAAAGAATGAAATAAATAATTTCCAACATGAAGTTATGTCTGTAACATCTATTGAATAATATTTTAACAATAACAAAACAAAAGAACTTTTCGTAGCATAATTAAAAATGCTTAAACATTGCCAGATGAGATTATATGGAATACAGCAAGACTGTCCTATCCTGTCAAACTGTTCTTGCATACATCTTGCTGTCTTTTACTCCATTCATTTGTAGTTAAACCTCTTTTGGAAATGTTGATAAATAGTACCTTAGTGCAACACCATTACTATTTATCTTGACTTTAGGTGTAATTTCTTTCACTAAAATCCTGCAGTGACATTAAAAGAAACAGCTGCAAAAATAACTTTTATACCTCTTTCGCTAATTAAATTTCTATTAATTAGAGTCTATTTTAATATTTTTTATTTTATTATTATTATTACAATCGTTTCTCGAAAATATAAGTTGTAGCATAATATGACCGATTAAAAAAACTCCAGGTAGTGAACGTAAATAAAAAAAATTTTAAATAGCCATCCTCTTTGATATTTAAAAGAATTGTGATAAAGTGGTTTAATATGCAATAAATGTGTTCATACAGTTTTTTTCTGGAAATGCAAATTTGTAGCGATGCCCACTGACAGAATTTTAAAAAAAAATGCTATTTTAAAAAAATACAATCAGGGGGAACAATCTGTCAACCTATTTCGAGAGATGATGCGTTAGTATGAGTATTTGTGTGTCTTAAGCAAAATGATTATTCTTTATTACAGTAATAATTTTATTTCTTTGTACCTTTATTTATTTTGGGTTTTTTTTATATTGATTTTGGGTAGGACTGGTGGGTTTAAACTTCCTTTCAGTGCTGACTCTGTTTTTCAGGAGCATGCGCAGTAGTAAGCGTGGTGTTTCCGCTGGAGTTCGTGGGCCCCGAAGGGCGAGATGTCTGTTTGTGTTCAGGGCTCTGGGTCGCCGGTGTTGTGTTTATCTCCCTGGAACTTCTCATTACACGACACTGGCGTTACCTTGCCTTTATTTCCGGCGGCGTTGGCATTCCCTTAATTGGTACATATTTGTGAGTATGCTCCTTCTGAAGAAAGAATAGAGCGCAAAGGAAGAGTTTTACGGATCCTATGTAGAGTATTCTGAACTTGATAGACTGTTAGACTGATAGAAATTAATCGCGAAATCATGTCTTACCTTAACATGCTACAGATGGTCCTCATTTGGTCAATGGGCTAATTAGACTTTCAATTGTACATATCGTGAAGTATGCGTTCTTTTATCCTTTGCTCATAAAACGACATAGCCTGATGATCTCTCATCCTGCCAACAACAAAACCAATATTGCTTCAGCTTTCTCGATTTCCTCGGGGTCAATCGCTTGCCAAATATCTCTTCTATATGTATTAGTGTGTTGTGTTGTATTGTTGGTGACCTGTAACCTGATGCATTATAGTTGATGACACTAACTCCTTTCTGAAGTAAAATGATTTTTGTTTGTTTGTTTAGTGTTGCGTCCGAGAGCGCCCGCTGGCTGATGTGCCATCAGAGGTTCACAGAAGCCGAGATGACGCTGAAGGAAATCATTTCTTGTAATGCGTCCACCGTGCCGGACTTTCTGTCGCTGTTCGACAAGTCACGAGCCTGCGTGGTGACCAACATGCACAACAAGCGGTACACGTTTCTTGACCTGTTTTACTCCCTGGAGACGACAAAATGGACACTGGCACTTACATACGCATGGTGGGTATCTCTTCTGCACACCCATGAGTCACTGGGCATCATGAAATCCTCTTCCACCCTCGCCTGCCTTTATTCCACCTTCATTACACACCTTTCATATACGTCACAAGCTAGAAGTTTATTGTGATGAACCTGACATGTCTGATTTATGCAGAATGGATTGGTGTGTGAGCACATGTCACCACCTTGCACACACCTCCCTCTCTCCTTTTTTTTCATCTTTTTTCTAACCCTTCCCAAGTCACCAACTACAGTCACCTTTGTGGTTGTCAAGACTTTGACACTCACTACACACCCTGTTTCTCTCTGCAGTTTAGTGGCATCGTCTGTCTACTTTTGTCTTCTTGCCAAGGTCAAAGACATGACTGGCAACATCTACGTCGACGTCTCATTGCCGTTTGTCATCGATTTGCCATTAGGCTGGTCCGCCGTCGTTGTGAACAGATGGTAAGGCACATTACTTTTGCAGCGTGTGTTTCGAGGTCTTAGTTATGGCTTAACCTTCCTGTCCTCATTTACAAGTCAAATTACCTTCATCTAGGCTCGCGAATGCCAGTGACACGGCAGCGGAAACATTATCTCCATTACTGTCCACCTGTCAACAGCTCACTTTATCTCCCTTGCAAAGTATCGAAAAGTTCTAGCTTTAATGAGATAGTTTCGATTTAAATATTTTGAACCAACACATGCACCTGTATAATACTTCCTGTTCTTAGCCAGACAGAGAGAATCAGCTGCTGAATCAAATAATTCACCCGACTTTCGTATGCAGAAGAAAGTATAGGAGAACACTGCTTAGGAGCTGAGAAAAGATAGAGCTGTTAGTGTAACACCAGTGTCATTAGAGCTGTTGATGTAACGCCAGTATTACTAGAGTTTTAAGTGTGATGCGACCTTAAAGCTGAAAACATGATGGTATTGTATCATTTAGAAAGGACGAAAGAAAGAAAAAATAAATAAAAAGAACAAAATAACTTTTGCGCTTGAAAGGTTCCTTTGAACAGGATTTACTTGTCTGAAGATATCGCATGAGACAAGAGTAGGCGGCATGTTTCTGTCAGTAATATTACTAAATTTTTTTGCGACGAAGAGAAGCCTTGAACTCTCATTTCTGATATGATGCATTTATTCCCAGGAGCAATAACCGAATATTGCCACTCAGCCTTCAAAAGAAATCTCACTCTCACTTTCTGTCTGAGACACACACACACTGGAATATAAATAAAGGCGAAGATAAAGGGTCCCATAATATAATACTAGTCCTGCTATGTGTTAGCCAGAAAATACCATGAATTCCCGTCAGGTTGTTGTGTGCTCAAGTTGTCAACTGGAAGTCTATAATTTTGTCTATAATTCTGTTGAGCATGTCATCGTCATACCTGCCTTGACCGATGTCAGGATATGCTCTTGCGCTCGAGATCGCTTCGAGTGCGCAGGCACAGGGGTCAACGGGTCATCCTTTTTTCAGAAACAAAATCAACCTCCCATTTGGTTATCCAGCAGTACTGCTTTCTTTGAGCTCTACAGATCCTCGATGACTTGGACGAGACCCTGTTCGATGATGAGTTTTCGCATCACATTCCGTAGTCCTCCGTACCAGACACTGTCAAAAGCCTTTCTAAAGTCGATAAAGTTTTGATATAGCTGACAAGACTTGTTAAGCAAAGAACTATAATAATTTCTATAAATGGACAATGAAATGGTATTGTCTATAGATTATAGCGCAGGAATTAACCTTAATTCTCATTGCCACGACCATTCCAAAAAGAGGAAAAAAGAATTCTACTCTCTTCTATTCGCCTCTCTACTACCTGTCGCTGAGTGCCGACGTCATCTTCAAGGTAGTTGTCTCCTTTCTTTTCTCATGCCTGTATTACTGAAACTCTTTTTTTTTCTGGCCTTCCATTACTTCACATCCTTCAACTCGTTCAGAACGCTGCTTCCCTTCCGGTGCTCTCTGCCTGATCATATCACCTGTCCCACCCCTTCCGCCTCGCTTACTTCATTGGCTGCCTGTCACCGACAGTATCCCATCTGAACTGTCTTTGCTATAAATGTCTCCATCACTATGCTCCTGATTACCTTTTTTTCCTAGCTCACCCTCCAGACCCCATCCCACCCACTTGGTTGAGTGGCTGACACACTCTGACGCCACATTCCCCGCATTTTATCCTGCTGACCAGCGAACTTTGCCTACGCCGGGCCCTGAGCTTCGAACGCTCTCCAGACTGCCTCTTTCAACAGATTTTTAAACACTCGTAAGGTCTTGGACTATTTTCGTAGGAGCAGTATACTTTATATACTTCACAAACTTTATTTATCTGAATGCCACGTAAGTATTTGCACTGCATTGTCTCACGTGCTTGCAGCCTCGGCCGGCGGTGGTGTCTGTTTCTCTACGCCGTGGCGTCGGGGCTGGCGTTGATGTCCGTGGTGGTGCTGCACTTTACAGGTAACCTGGCCCAGATGCCCAGCATGCTCACTGGCATGGCCGTCTTCGGCAAGATAGGCGTCACCGCCTCGCTCTGCCTCGTCTTCGTCATTGCCGTGGAGATGTACCCTACAGTCGTCAGGTAGATTAGACAGTTTCGGGAGAAGAGAAGTGGGAGGTGGGGAAGACCCTCGTCTTGGTGGTGGGTTGGGGGAAATCGGGAGGTATATTACAAAATTTGCATCTTCCATCACGCGTTGTTTTTTCATTAGTGCGTTTGTAGTCATCATCCATGTCCATATCAGAAGAGAGAAAGACAAAGGTGAAATGTTAAAAAAAGGACGACGACGATAATAAAATGAAATGATGTAGTCATGCAGTATGACCAAGAAAATTAGAATATACAACATCTTTCATACTCTTCTACTAGTTTGTTACATCCAGCACCACTCTGAAGTTCGATGAAAGAAATCGGTACAAGATACAAAATATTCCTCATAAAGCACCTCAGCGTGTGTCTATGGGAGCAAACTTCTCACAATACCAGGGATCTGGGGCCTGAGGCACAAGACCTCCCTGTATGCACCAGCTGGAGGTTTAACACTAAGTAGTCAGTCTGGATACTTATATATTGTATGAAGCAGGTGGTGTTCTAACTCGCAGGAGATGAACTTTATAAATCATATATTATTAGAAGTAGCTAAATTGTTTTCTATGCATGGTGATGTATCTTAAAACTGAAGAAAAGAAAGGGAAATAGTCACCAAGATTTTGGGAAATAGTAGTAAACTAGTTTTATTCAGTCAGGCAAAAATACACCCCCACTAAACCTTAAGCCAAACAGCTGGCATCTAGGGAAGTGTTGTGCATCTGGCCTCTACTATCCCATTGTATATTTCTTCATCATTATTTCCTTTTTCTAAGAGTACCTTTTTAATTAAACGTAATTTAAAAAGTAAATTAAACATTAATTATCTAAGAGAAATGTTTGGAATTTTTTTTTTGTCATTCCATTTACGAAATAAAACTAATCCTAGTGAAACGTGGTATTAGAATCCAGTAATAATTATTTGAAGCTTCTATTTTCACGAATCAGCGACCTGGGCATGCAAATGATGATGGAGATGAGACTTCTAATAAACGTGTACCAGCTGCTCAGCAGCTGCACGTGTAGAAATTGAAATCAAATATACTCTTTTTTATTATTTCCCCCGGGTAGTCTGTTGTAGTTTATTAATTTATCCTCGTTGTGAAGCATTGACCACCTGGGTTGAGTGTCGCCATTACAGTTTTATGTTCTCGTTTGCAGGTGCATGGGCGTCGGTGTATGTGCTGTGGCGGTTACAGGCGGCTCTTTACTTGCTGAAACGTTTGTTTTTCTTGTGAGTGTTTGTCAGAACAGTCATTTGAGTCACCTGTATTATTTGATAGTGTAGATGAAAGCTTTGTTGGAAAGGCCTGCAAGGGTTGGATTTTGTGAGCGGCGACAAAATGAAGGTTGTTATAGGAACCACTTGTTGATTGCTAGGAATTCTCGTGTTCCAAATAAACAGCTTAAAACATCCGAAGATTAACAGAAAGCCTAAAAATAGAGCCAAAAGTAAAGAAACCTACAGAAAAGATAGTTTGAGTAATTAATTCTTTATGGAGACATTGCACGCTTAGTTTAATTTTAGCTTTACACATACGCACGAGCAATGATTTTTCTCCTGGAGAAACCTCAGAACTCCCCAACTTCAAAGCTGTCAAATCTGTCAAAGCTCTAAGATTTCTTCTTTCCTTTCGAAAGGGTAGTAGCCCATTCCATCTCTCTAATGTATAGAAGAAAGAGAACAAAGCAGATAAAATTCTCCGAATTTATTTGAAAGCTCATTTAACTGAGATGAAAAACTTATTTTTAGATAACTCCTTGCACTTTCAAAAAAAAAAAATAAATAAAAATAAAATAAAAACCACACAATCACTGTTAGCGAAAAATGTAGGAGTGCGTGGGAGTGAGTGATTCCCGCGAATTTTTGCCTTCCCTTCCAGATTATCATCTGCATTTTAACCAGCGGCTGACACTTGTTTCCTGATGCTTTTGACTGCCAGTCTGTGGGTTCTGAAGTACCCGGTTGTTTGCAGATAATGCAGAATGTTGTATGCACCTTTATAATGTGTGTCTGCGTGCGTGTGTGTGTTCTTTAAAGCGCTGTGAACCATTATGGAAGCTCGCTTTATAAACAATCGTCATTAATACTATTATTTACTCAGGGTCTACTTTTCACACATTCAGAGACATCTTTTACCTAAAATGTCGATGGCGTCCTTTGCTGCAGGAGGCCTACCACTATACCGTGCCTTTCGTCGTGTTTGGCGCCATGATGGCGAGTGTAGGTTTCGCAGGACTACTGTTTCCAGAAACACTATATCGTCCTCTGCCAAACATCCTGCCCTGCCGGCACCGGACCATCCCTTTGCAGGAGGGCGTACGACTCGTCACCAATCCCTGGGACGTCCTCTGACCTCAAGCTCAACATCGAACTCGTGAACGTTCCCCTTGCTGGAGGTCTCCTGCGCTACCTGTAGGGGATATTAGGAGAGATGGAACAGAATGTGTGCGTGTGTTCGTTCTTCATCCTGTGACTAAGCAGTCACCGTCATCAGGACTTCTCTTACAGACAATTCAACAACGACGTTGCTGAAGATGAATTGCCGCTCTTTGTAGTATGTTGACCATTTGACTAATTTCCTAATTAAAGCATACAGGTTGGCGACTTTTTAAACCACAAGATCTTTCAACAAAGCCATTCTGATACTCACCTGCAAGTTTTTATTACTTCTAAACTGTTTTTTTTTCACTGTGAAAATCCAGTCACACCACCAGACTTAACAGTAGCGTTGGAGCACTTCTTCTTATATATCCTTTAGTAATCTGCTGAAAGAGTTTACATTTAAGGCGCTAGGGGAAGACCGACGGTTACCATCATGCAGGAAGAATCAGGAACAGATGAACTTCTTGCCTTCTTTTGCCCTCCCCCACCCTCCACCTCCAAAAATGGTATAAAAGGTCTTGTAGCAAATCAAGGATGCCAGAATATAAATGGCTGCTCTTTTTGTGGTGGTTCATCATGAGATGTCAAAAGTTTTTCCGTCATGTCGAAAATATTCTAGGTATAATGCTTTCAAATAGCGACTTAACAATCCCACATTTTCTTTTCTTGCTACCTTTATATATACATATATGAGCCTACATTTCTAAGTTTTTTGTCACCTAAAAAGATTGCACATTCTAGCTCGACATGATTATGGGCGTTCTAGTTTTCAAGTTCTTTTAAATCTGCACTATATCTTGTATGTCACCTATCTTGTATTGCTCTTTTCCTTTGTCGGTCATCCATCATTCCTGTGTCATGTTTCAAAGCCATAGTGTGTTCTTTTAAGGGGATTCTATTTTTTGTTTTGCTCTTTGTCTGTTGCTCTTTCCACAAAATATCGATGCTGCTGTGTTAATTTCTAATACTACAGTATAACAAAAATTTGGAAAATACATGACAAAATATTTCAAGAAAATATTTCTGGAGCTCTTCCTTACACACATCAACAGAGCTTCAATAGTTGTGATTGAAGTCAATTAACTAGTTCATCTGCTCTTCTGTCTCTGCAGATTTATGGCACTTCCTTTTCATTGTTTGTTCCCCGATTCCTCTTTGTGACGTGTCTGTCTTTTATTACTTATTTGCTTAGTTGTTTCTCCCTCCGTCGTCTTTCGTATTCTGTCCATGTCTTCTACTGAGAGCATATGTTCCTCCGTGAGCGTGATTATGTGCTATGTAAATCATAGATGATGATGAGGAGGAAGATTATTATTATAGACTGAGCTTTTACCTATACACCAGCGATTCTCTCGATATCATTTTTGGGGGTATGGGGTGAATCTCTAGCCATTTTTCCTTCATTTAAAACGAATTTGTCAAGAAATGAAGCTGAATAGAAAATGCCAACCAGTCACATAATATTTATCTGAAACCGTAGTGGAATGCTGGTACTTGAAGACCTGTCAGCAGTATATATATATACTGTATATGTACGAGTTGTGTCTGAAAAGTAACGGCACTGGTGTGACAATTTAACTCCAAACAACAGACTACATGGTTTTCCTTTCGAAGTAATCCCCCATCGGGTCTAATGTATTTTTAGATTTTCTCTGCCATGCTTCAATGCACTGCCGGAAGGATTCACCAGGGATATCCCTTCATGGCCCTCTTGATGGCCTCCATGCCTCAAACGGGTTCCCTTGATGATAGCCTTGAGTTTGGGAAGAAAAAGTAACGTGGAACAAGATCAGGTGAATAGGGAGCACGGACCTTTATAAAGTTTGTTTTGCATAATGTATATTTACATTAGCATCACAAAACTGCTGTATTTCATGTTAATTTTAAGGTTGTTTATAGCGTAAGAGGAAAATGTCAAGATGATCGGGATTTCAAGTATATTCTTTGAACTTCCTTATGCCTATGTAAACTGGTGAAACTGAAATATGCCTGCAAGTATGCCAGATTTTCCCCTAGATAATGTACCAGCATTGTAGGCCGTTATATTTTGCTACTGGCCTTGTGATAGTTATAGTCTTCTCACTGTATTTCATCACATTTACCATCCATTGACATCAATGAGGACCACGATGATTAAACAGTCCGTTACTATCATTTTCACAGGAGCGCTTGTGTGAGTGATGTACCAAATCGACGTTTGATAAGATCTTACTCTACATTTGTTAACAAAAGGCATCTGATGATTTTTGTTGTTCATTTCAATTACCAATCTGCACAACACTTTCTATACATTGAACATGCTATTACTGTATAAAACCTTACATACTGTTAAAGCAATACAAACTGTCATCTTCCATTGAGCTGCTGCATTGATAACCATGTTTTAAAAACTGTTGAGCTGGTTTAGGCTTTGCAGGTAACCAGTACTCCAGGAAATCCGCTAAGCACAAAGTCGAAATAAGAGATGTGCCATAAAATATTGTCGCATTGACAGAAGACTATGTATTACTAGTTACTTGCATTGTTACTAAATTGTTCATATTATGGCGCTAAATGACGCAAGCATCAGTTTATTAAACTGTCACTCAGAACTCCAGCCAGTGTAATCATTTACCCATCTGTTGAGTACAAGAAAATGCCTGAGAGTGGACTGGTGTAAAATGTGTTCTGCAGGTCCATTTATAGTAATGGTGTTTTACGAACACAAATGCTGTGAGCTGTGCATGTCAAGTAAATAGTTTTGAGACATTCTTAGTCTCATTTGATGGAAACCTGATCCTCAAAGAAAACAAAATTGATATTCAGATCCTTACATGCACAAGCCAAACTTCAATGTATCTTTTTATTTAAAATTAAAAACAGTTGCAGAATGTACTGTTAGTAGTTTCATCAAGTAAATTTACAGGCAACAAGCAGAATGAAAGATGGCAATCTTTATCATTTCAGCAAGACCAAGAATAATTTCACAAAGAAATCACTTGTGGAAAAATGGTTCCCTTTTTGTACCAAACACTGAGTTTCATCTTGCACGTTTTTCTTTGAGCTTTTGTGACCAGCTTAAAAAAGTTTTGCAAGGTACATGCACGCACACACACACCTATGAATTAGGTATTAAATGTGAGAAGGACCAACAGTCACTTAGCAATCCTCCTCTTCAGTTTTTCTAGCTCTCTCTTTTTCTTGTTACCATCCCTGTCAATGGATCCTGTCAACCATTTGGCAATGACTCCATCTATTTCAGCCTCTGTAGCAAGTGGGTAGTGCTGCCTTATCAAATCTGCCATTAAAAAAAAAAGCCAACGAGGTAGCATTGCGGAAGGCAATTTTTATAAAAATATGAGTCTTTGAATGATGATAAGGAAATATAATTCATAGTCTTTAACTTTGTAACCTTAAATCCAGTTTTACTTTGACATTTTGATAGAATTTATAACAGAAAATAATTTTGTTACCATTATTGTTACTGTGCGAAATAAAATTTCTGGATAAAATTTACTTAATGTTTAGAGAACAAAATGGCTATAGAAGGTTACTTTCTAGTTTTTCTAATTTATGCTGAAATAAGAAGAGAGTTACTGTATTAAGTCTGAAAGTCTACAATTAAATTCACCTATTCCTGACTTAAGTTCTAATTTATTTTAGCACCAAAAGGATAGCCAATGTGCCAACAATAAATATAACCTTGTATTGTGCTCTTGAGAGATATGAGCTGATTGAAAGGAAGTTTGCCTTTAACTCCAGTTAAGTTGTATTTAACAGACACAGTAGTTCTCATCAGGGTTTTCAGTATTCGCCTTAGGCGGTCAATAAATCCACATCCCCCAACATGGAAAAGCATGGAAAACAAAACACATCTGCTACTGATTTTGATAAGTGGCATATATAACAACAGAACAAGTGACATCTGAAAGTCAATTGGTAAGCACTACACAAAATTGTCAACTTTTTATATATAATATGCTAAATAAAATGTGGAAAAGATCCCCCAAAACCCACAGGTCATACCATACGACATATCTCCAAAGGGAATGTAAATCCATCTGGAAGAGATGGGGCTGCATGTACAACTGTCTAGAGAGGTTATACCCTTAATGTCTCTGAACTGTCTTCCTAGACACAACTTTTGGTTTTACTAATAATGCTTCAAGTCTGCCAAGGCGCTGCTCCAAAGACTCAACTTTAGAAATGACAATGTCAAATTTTTCTATACTTTCTCCATAAAAGAATGCCAGTTTACTATTGTTGCTGAAAAATGGGTTAAAAGGTAAGTGAAAATAAAACACAATTTGTACAAAATACATTAAGGAGATAATAAGATAGACTGCCACGGTTAAAAAAAACTATAATAATAAATGCAAGATTTATACAGCACACACTCATGCTCATAAGAAGTATGCTCTTAGCACTTGAGACAAGAACGTGACATGGACAGCATACAAACGACATAAGAATAAACAACAGTGGTGATGACTAACAAAAAACAAATCAGGAAAATGCAAAGAGTAATCAAATAACAAGAACTGGGAGTATCATGGGTCTGCAGAGGAAAACACGTAGGGTAGTAGGAATAAGTGATCGCTTTGAAATAAAATTATGTAACAATCATAAAATCTGCTCAACAACATAGACTTTTAACCTGTATATAATGCAGTCCACGAAACCTTTTAAATTCTCACTTACAATTTACAGCTTTTAAAATACATTTATCATAGACTGAGAATTAATTTACTTAACAAAAATACACAACTTTGGATGATCAAAAGAGTGACAGTGCTTAGAGTCCTCACCTGAAAACAGATATAGGCAGCTAAGCTCCTTCAAATTTCGTACTCGCCGATCTTTGTTTTTGTTTACACGAAAAGAGCGACCTTGCTTTGCGCATGTGCAAGCAATTGATTTCCGTTTCGTCTGCTTTTTTCCCATGATTGTAAAAATCTCGTTGCCTACGCATTGATGAAGACAATAGCCGTAAGGGGAGAGAGAGAGAGTCTCAGTAATTAAAACAGAGCTTGGAGAATCTAGCTGATTCTATAATGCTGCTTTCTGAGTGGTAGACATGCAGATATTATGATATGCGACTGTGTGGCGACCGTGATGTATTTGGCTTGTGCGCCTGTCAACATATGAGTTCTCAGATTAAAACAAAATAGTTCGCTCAGATTATATGGTTATACGGATTACATAGATAATATGGTTGTATAATCAACGATAATTGTCAACGTGGTGAAAGAAATAGGTCCGCATCAATACAACTATACATTAGGGAGATATTTTTGTGATTTATAATTGTAAATGAACATGTATTTCGTAGCTGTCCGTGAATTCGTAGAGCATGGGTGTTTCGGCTCTCTTCTTACTTTAAAGCTGTATTTAGCATTAATGGAATAATCATTCTTTTTCGACGGTATGATCCTGCGTTTGAGGCTAAACAAAGATATTTTTAGAAAAAGATGTTTAGACTCTCCCCCGGCTCCGAGAAAGAAGACACGAAAATGACAACATCCGGTTGAGTTACACATGGTTACTTCATGTCAGCAAAGTCCATAAACGTTTCATGATACTGGACGCACGTTGTAGAGTCAACATTACCGCGTGCATGTCTCTGTTCCGTAGTCTACAGCTTAACCAGAGTGAGTTTATGCGACTTCTCTACATTGATAAAATAATACAATATGGGCTATATGGCTTTGTGTATTTTAGTTAAATTAGTTTTACTTCTCACATTGATTATTGCGTCGAAATAGTATATCGTGGTTATCACTTTAGTGCTATAGACCTAGCAGAAATACTTTCCCCTCCGCAATCCCTTGCCAAGATGAACGAAACTTTGATTTTCAGGATGT
>SRHC01003647.1:46142-70909 GCA_004794325.1 Pomacea maculata | reverse complement strand
TAATTTTCTGCAGGATGCGACTTTCTAAACTAGAGAACATTTTCATTACACATAAGAGCTGGGATAACATAGGAGGTCTTCTAGGTAAGTAGATGTTAGTTGATTGCTCTTGGAAATTGAAGATGCATTTAGTGGGCTTTTATACATTTGTTTTGTAGTAATTCTTGATTTCCAGTCAGTAATATGTTCAGTATTCTCTGTGAGAATATCGATAGTGATACTAAAATAACACTTATTATATTAGTAACCTCAGATTATCATCATTATCATCATTATCATTTCTGTAATCTAGATTTCCAGAAAACAATATAAGCAGTAAGTCTACTTAAGTTCTTATGACACATCTGCATATTATTGAATATAATAATTTTACATAATTAAAAAAATGTCCCTATTAAAATAACGTCCTAAATTTTTGCCATCTTTTGCTTCTAGTTTACAGTGCTATCTTAATATTAATGAATAAGATAATGGCATATTTTTTTCCTGTCTCATTTTCCATTTTTTACATTCATATTTTTGTTCTCTTCTTGTGTTATTGTTTGAAGGTATGGGCCTGACCCTACAGGTCATGAAAGTCCCACGACTCCTTATCCATGGCCCCCCTGGTGTGGTATGTATTAAACTGTGGAAATAATATTTTGTGTTTGTGTGTTTTTGATCATGGGATTGCTCTATGATCATATTTCTTTATTCAGCACTCTTACAATGCTTGCCTATTATGCGGTCTCTTCTGCCATCATTAAGTGCCTAGTAATGAGAGCATTTTAACACTGAACAGTCAGACTATTATGAAGCTTCCACAATATCATCTTTTTCTTCAGAAACTTAAGTGTATTATAAGGGCTGTCTGTTGTTGTTATGTGCTTATGGCTGCTTGGTGTTGATATGTGTGATTATAGTCTTTCTGGTCCTGGTCTGTGCAGGTATAATTAATTAATAACTTTTTTTAATAGTGGACAACCTGGATAGTTTTATTTTTAAATCGTCAAAGCAGGACAATGCTTAACTCTGTATAAGACATAACATTTACATTCAATCATGTTAAAACCTGAACAAAATATGTTTCAGGAAAGTGTCATCATGATGGCTAAAGGCTTTGCAGAGTCTCCAAATATAGTTCTTGGTAATTATTTTGCATTCTACTGCAGACATATTGCTTAATGATTTTAAAAATTGATTTGCGACTACATGATTGCTTTTATTATTAGAGAAGGTGTGTGTGCGGTGTGACAGATTTTGTTTTTTTCCTATATATGTATACACACATAAGTGTGCACACATACACATAATACTGCAATCATAATATGTTATGATATTTTGTACTTAAACACTAAAAACTGCTATCAGTTTTGATTTTGTTCTCTGCCATTGTATTATTTAATAAACAATACATTAATATTTGCTGAGAAAGTTTACAGCAAAGTATTAATATAAATGCTAAATATATTTTGCAGAGAAGAAAGAGCTAGATAATGGAACATTTACAGATACTTCACTTCAGATTGACTATGTTCCTTTTTATAAGAAGGGCTTCAATCCTGAAAAAAGATGTCTTAATCAAGAGGAAAAAGCTGTTGAAGATTCACAAGGTAGTATTTATCATAACCGGCTTGCATGCAGAATTAGAGAGTTCTAAATCTGTTTATTGTATAAGCATTCTTTGAAGACAAAGTTGATGGAATGTGCCTCCAAACATGATCATAAATCATTTGTATTAAATCTTGTAAATTGAAAGTTTAGAGAACTTAATAAATTCATTTACTGATAATTCTGATGATATAACCAGATGACATATCTTTTCCTTTTCAGTTAAGAAAAAACAGAAACTTGTTTCAGAAGAAAATGCTGTTGCTGTTGCATACATTTGTAAGGTGAGTTTTATCTTTTCTACCCTTATTTGATGACTGCTTGATGATGTTGAAGCCTAAGAACATTGAGCATAGGTAAAAGGTGAAGTAAAACTCGCAACAAATGAAAACTTTATCTTGGCACGATTACAGTATTTTCCCAAGCAGTTTGAAAATTTCATCATGCTGTTTTGTAAGCTTGGCAGTTATTGCAGAACATATTTTAGGATGTCAGATTAGGTGTAAGGTTTGTTCAGTATTATGTTTATTTAATCAGAGAGTGAAGAAGCGAGTGGTTTTTAGTCTTTTTCATTAAATAAATGATTTACTTTTTTAACCATTGCAAACAATGTGAATAACTTATTTTTCTCTCCCAGCCTTTCCCGACACAAAGAAAAATAATTTTGGAGAAATGTATTGATCTAGGAGTTGAAGTGTGAGTATCTTCTATTTCCAGATTCTTTTGATTTTGAGGGCAGTTCCTTTTCAAATGTGCAAGACTTTAAATCCTTCCGTTACCCACCTTATGTGTAAGCCAAGGGATGTGTTTTCAATGCCTTCACTTAAAATATAATTGCACTTCTCAGTATTCAGCAACCATAGTAACTTTACGGGGACTATTTTGCTATCAATTGTTTTCTTTAAAAGCTGCATCAGCCATCCTATTGCATATTTTGTTATCTTTGAAAATAGAAAATTTGTGTAGTTCAATGGTAGAGATAGCCATAAACAGCCAATGAAAGTATCAAAGCAAGTAATGCTTGAATTTTATGTCTCTTTCTAATGTTGAGTTATTTTTGTATATTCCATTGAATTTGATACATTGTGAAGCATTATCAAAACTTCATATGGTCTGATTACTAGCATGCAACTTGTTATGTGGGAATGTATATTAAATTAAGGGAAGAAACTGCAGTCCCATCCATTAATGTGTCATGCATTTTCTCCTTCTATTAGCTAAACAAAGCATGCAATCAACTGTGTTTACTTCCAGTGTATACTTTTATGGTGTGAAACGAATGTGTAAAGTTTTATGATTTTTTTAGCCCTTTTTGTCATATATTTAGTGATTTCAATCTGATCTATTAAAAAAATATCACCTAAAATAAAATGTTTTATATGTTTATAAAAAGCTCCTTTTTTTAACGTTTAAGCTGTAGAGACACATCTGATTTTTAAACACAACAAACTTTTAATTGAAACTTATATAAAACTTCATATTAAAGTAGCAGCGCTGTGTGACTCAATGAGGTTGAAAGGAATTAAAATGAGTTACTGGATTTACATGTCGATGTTAAACCAAAGCAGACAAAAATCTTCTATCCTTTAGTCAATTCCTTGTGAAATACAGGTGTGGATATGCTGAAAGAGCCAAGTAGTTTGCTTTATATATGATAGGACTGAGAGAGTGAAAATATGATAGTGAGATGAAAAGATATCTTGCTTGCTCACTAATAATGAGGTTGGCAAGGTCTAAACTTATTTTGTATGCTTTTTGTGTGTCTTTGAAATATGGAATTTTATTTTATCTTCATGTGTCTTCCCCCCTCCCAAAAAACCAATAACAAACAAACAGGGGACCCTTATTTGCCAAGCTGAAGAATGGAGAGAGTGTGACACTACAAAATGGCAGTGTTGTGAGTGAAGTTTTATTTTCCACCCTCTTCCTTTACTTTATTCACAAATATCAGAAATAAGCAAAAATCAATTGGTCTACCATCATTCTATTCTGAAAGTGTACTTTTTGTGAATCCAAAAGAAATGAGGTTCAGTGGAAGTTTGAAAAAGTCTTTACACATTGGATGATACAGTCATCCTCTGATAGTCTTTACTTACACATTGGGTGATACAGACTGCCACCTTTTGATAGTCTGGTCTTACTGCAAGCTGTAGATTGAAATAGCCACGCAATGAAATAAATGAACATTACTCATGGTAATGAGTAAAAACTATTTTGCCTTTAATAGGCATAAGCCTCTGCACTTAAGCACTTTACCTTTTAATTGCTGTCCATCACCAATTTTATTCAGAAAGGATAGTTGTAATACGAAATTTCTAAACTTTCTCTCAGAGCTGCTCTTTGATGGTGTAATGGAGATAGCTGGATTTGGAAATCTTTGGCCACCATAATTATTAATTTTCTTCAAGTTTCATGTCTATAACATTTGTGTTAAAAAAATGACTTTCACACATACCTACTACATGTCTAATTTTAGTTAATATGTTTGCACAGTTTACTAACTGGATTTTGATTCTCAAAATATGAAGCGAGTAATATCTCTTTCTAAAGGATACAAAACCATTAAACCCACTTTGATATGCACATGTGATTTTGTACTCTTGGCCTGAAGTTCTGTTAAGATGATACTCATTTTTTCCTTTCAAAGGTCCATCCAGACCAGGTTCTGAGTGATCCTGAGACACCTTCTCCAATTCTCAGTGAGTGAATATATTCCTTTATTGAATGACTTAGTTTGACATGAGAAATACAAGCATATCCCCTACCACCAAAACATAAAGTTAAAAGTATTATTAATTCAGGGGAAATGCATGTATGTTAGATATAGAGTCTAAAAGATCTTGATCTTCTAACATGTGTATGTTTACTAATGTATGTGTGAATAAATATTTTTTCACAGTTGTCGAGTGTCCCAGTGAAGACTACCTTGATTCCATGCTAGCCAGCCCTCAGCTAGAAACTCACCAGAATTGCAGTGATACTGATTTAAATAAACCAGCACTTATTGTCCATATGACCCCACTACAAGTGTACAAGAGAGAGGAGTACCAATCATGGATGAAGAAGTAAAAGTTTTCTTATATAATCACATTTCTCAGTATGTTATCAGGCTGAAATTTTATTCATAATCTGTAGTTTTAAATGACAAGATTTTTAGTGTGGCCGAACATATATGTGAAACATTAAATTTGTATTTACTTATGTCTTCTATGGAAATAGTTATTTATAGTGTCTGAAATGCTGTATTATATGCATATTTTTTTAATATTGGCAGATTTGGTCCAAATGTGCATCATCTTGTTCTGAATGAGCTAACATCAGAAATAATGCTGGAAGGGGTGTATCGTTACCAGACTCAGTTAAATCTTGTGCACTCTACCATTTTTCCTACTCTGGCACATCATCCACATAGCTCCCAAGCTGAACAAGTACAAAGCAATGATATGCCTGCAGAGACAGGAGCTGGGTGTGAGACTACATCAGTTGTGATGGGCTGCACTAACCTTCGTTATCAGTACAGACCCAAGAAAGAGTTTGTTTGGTGGGTTGCCAGATAGATTGAAATTGATGGGGATTTGTATTGCTTTGCTGCTGTTATTGTTTTCTGCCTATTATTGATAGTTTGCATTGAGATACGACTTTTCTTTACAGAGTTTAGTAGGTTACAATGGAAAGGGCTATAGATATGTGTTGGTTTTATACTTTTCAGCTCTAGCACCTTTCATGTCCTTTATTTTGACTAGAGCTTTTTGTACGATTCAGTGAGTGCTGGAAGACTCCAAAGTCAAGACATATCTTCTCATCAGAGAGACATGAGCTTTCTAGGGGATATGCGTACAAAATATCTTTCCAGTGCTTTGAAATAAGAATTTTTTAGGTTTTAGTTAGCAGTTTTGAAAAAAAACCCTGCATGCTGAACAGTTTTTTTGGGATGGAAGTTTACATGGAAATCAAGAGGCAACAAAAACATTTAATTTCATTTCTTAAGTTTTCATTATCTTTTAAAAGATTTTTATTGTGTTAACTTTGCTGTAGTAGTGTCATTGATAAAAATACAAACATTTACTTTTTCTGTACTTATTTCTGTAGGGATCAGTGTATTCGGCTGGACCCAGAAGCATACATAGCAGAGGCTTTAGCACAGACAGATGTGAAAGAGGTGCTTGATGATCTTCAACAAGAGTTAAAAGCAATGCATAGTAGCATTCAACAAGCAAAGAGTAATAGTCACAGTTCAGGAATGTACCCACGCTTTGTGTTTCTTGGTACAGGTTCCTCTGTTCCAAGCAAGGGACGAAATGTCAGTGGCCTTGTAGTGCACCTGAGGTAAATGTGGAAAAATTTCTGGTTGACATGCTAGTAATAATGACATACTATTGTCACATTAATATATAATATGTAAGTTCTTTTCTTAAAATTAAATGCCATTTGCTTTATAAAATACTAGGGGCAGCCAAAGGAAACTTAGAGACTGGGCTAATATTTGTCTAGCTTCAGTGACGTTTCATTTGTTTGACTGATATGGTTGCAAAATTTGTCATGGCTTTCCAGGACTTTTTTTGCTTGACTGCAGTTGAGTTTTTCCTGTATTTCCTTTAGTGATGACGCTACGGTGATTCTTGACTGTGGTGAAGGTACTTCAGGCCAGCTTTACCGCCATTATGGGAATGAAGCAGGACATGTGCTTAGGACCCTGAAAGCAGTCTTTGTTTCTCACCTACATGCTGATCATCATATGGTGAGAAACATAATTTTTCAAGGCCTTGGAAATTTGTTACAAATGGTTACACTTTCCTCAAGAAGTGGCAGATATGAAATGCTTAGACCTTCCTAATTGGTGACACATGCCATGCTCAAGAGACTCATTTTACATCACTTATTAAAGGAGAGAAAGGATCCAAATGAAGAAACGCAAGTATCATGAAATTAAATGTGACCAGCCACAAGCATTTTTGTAGTGATTACAGTCAATTTTGTGCACTTAAACTTTTCTTTAAAAATGGATTCCTTGGTTATTAAACTAACAGGAAAATACACTGTTATGTTGTAATAAAAGTTATAAATCGTCTTAAAATACATTTTAATTGAGGTACCCCACTGTGTATGTCCTGATTTCTGCAGGAAAAGACGAAATTCGAACATTGTTTCAGCACTATTCAGTACTAGTCAAAACCCCATTGTATAATAATTTATACCCTGCCAGAAAGCCCAGAGTCTGTATTTTAAATCTCTTTAATGACTGATTCAAATATTAACCATCTGGCATTGGAAAGTCGATCTTTGTCATCTTCTGCCTGAGCATATTGTGTTTGGGGTTTTGAAGTTTCACGGTCCTCAGGTTCAAACATGTAAGGTTTGATACTCTCAAGGCTAGAAAAAAGCATTTTACACTTTGCTACTAGAGCATGATAAAAATGAAGATCCTCTGATGAATCTTCTGGCCATTATATGTTCACAGAGACACAGCCTGAATGGCACCACCTTTTACATCGCTAGTTATTTGTGTGCAGGAGCAAGATTTTGCAGCTACTTTATATTTATATTTCAGGGTCTTTTCAGCCTTCTTCGAGATAGACAGGCAGCCTTGGATGCTTCAAAGCAGGAAATGACTCCCACCCTGCTGTTGGCCCCAATTCAACTTGCTCGTTGGCTTCGGTTTTACGATGAGCATGTAGAACCTATAAAATCATTATTCAGGTCAGCTAACAGAGGAGCTGTTGATTACAAAAATAAGAAAGTATCTTCTTTAGAAACCTTCAGAATGCTGAAAGCCATAGATTGCTGCTAATAATTTGTCAGATAATTGCAGTCAAGAATCTTTTTTGTGGGGTTGGAACTAGAAGGCAGTGTTAAGAGCTTATAAGCTTCCTGTCTGCTTTTTATCTTTTTAGATATTTCAGCTGTTATCACACTTTGTCTTTAGGCATATTCCCCTGCAATATGTGCTGTCACACATGCTTGAACTGCCAGTGAATGCAAACATGTATGCAGATATCTTGAAGGAACTGTCATTGTCAGAGGTAGATGAACTATCTTTTGTTACTGTAATGTCACATGTTTAATTTTAAAAACGTTTAACATTTGAGAGGAAAGAAGCTGAGTATTTTCCCCTCTTTTAATAGCTGACAACAGTGCTAGAAAGTAAATGTGATTGTTTGCAGAAATACCTTTTACCAGTGAAGTTAAGGATAGTTGACAGCTTGGTTCAATTTGAGCTGAGCTAGATATGGAACATTTAAATTGGCTTTCTACTGGCTAATGAATATGCTTAAAACTTGTTTCAGTTTGTGCCAGTTGAAGTTGAACATTGTCCTAATGCTTTTGGTCTCTCAATGGTGCACAAAGATGGATGGAAACTTGTTTTCTCAGGGGACACAATTCCTTGCGAACGGCTTGTAAATGCAGGTAACAGCAGAGCTTCCATTATTTATCCTTATTTTTATTTGTCTCAGAAATAAGCATAAGGATGTATATTTTAATTTTGGAAATATATTCTGTACATCAGTTATAAAGAATGTAGCTAGTGGTGCACATATTTTTTTGCTGAATGTGTAAGGAGATATCTGAATTCAGTTTAGCACAGTTTATTGTAACAGATACAGAGGTTTGACACCTGGGACATAATGTATTTGGTGCAGGAAAAGACTGTGATATTTTGGTGCATGAAGCCACACATGAAGATAATTTAGAAGAAGAGGCTCACCAGAAAAGGCACAGGTGTGTAAAAGCTCTTGGTTATTAACAAAAAGAATTTTACCTTTTGATAGACTTTTCAAGCCACGCCATATGGCAGGTCTGATAAATTTGGTTTACTTCATGACAGTTCATGATACATTCATGATGAGGAAACCAGAAGTAAGTCTGGTTGAAGCTTTGGAGTTGGGGCATAGGATATTTTGGAGTTTAGGCATAGAATATTTTGTCAGGATTGGTTTTTATTTATTTTGGTGTCTTTTATTTCAGTACCACTTCCCAGGCAATCGACATTGGGCAGCGAATGGGGGCTAAGTTCATTCTGCTAAATCACTTCAGTCAACGTTATGCAAAGATCCCTGTCTTCAATGATTTGCAGTCTACAAATGTTGGCATTGCTTTTGATAATATGAGTGTGAGCATCAAAGTATTTTTCTGTCAAATTTTCATTGTAATTTTCAATACCTTAAGACTTGTTAGGGCAGAATAGATGAACATCGCCATTTAAATTATAAGCTCGAAAATGTCGTCATACTTTCAATACAACTATCAAATAAAATGCTTGTAATTGTGAAAGTTTTCTATTCTATTGAACATATTATGTGATCACAGCAGGCTTGTGTTGTATGAGTTTTATATAATGCACAGTGGACACCGTAAAAACATAGAATCTTTTATGTATCGTGTATGGTTAACTGTCTGTAATCTTTCATGTGCATCACATGAGGAAATTTGCTTTACATGTTCAGTTGGTATTATTAAGAAGGTTTTCATGATATACCTGCACTGAAGACTATTTTATTTAGTTTTGGGATATTGGCATTTTTATTTTATTGTGAGTTTACCAAATCCTGGGCTGATTAAGATAATATACTTTTTCAAAAATATTTTTGTTTGCTTCTTGCGGCTATCTTTCCCATGCATATTGTTTGCAGGTGAGCATGTGTGAGCTGCCTCTCCTACCTCTGTTCATCCCTGCACTCAAAGCCCTGTTTGCAGAGGAACATGCTGATCTGGAAGCCATTTCCATTAAACGGAATAGAAGGAAAGAACTTCAGGAAATGTTATCTGCCCAAATAAGATCTTGATTGGAATTTAAGTTGTGGAGATGTAAGATGAAACTAAACACATTTTATGTTAAGCTGGTTTATGAGAAGGAATTTTCATCCAGTCTTCATAAATCTATCTTCTGACAGACTAAAAAATGGAACTACAGTGAATGTGGTTTTGAAACCATAATACTCTTATTGCTATATTAGCAAATAAAATGTGTTGCCCCTTTTTGTATAGATAAATTAGTAGTAAAATGATTTAGATTTCTCTGGTCTATGTCTGTTTTGGAGAATTGCATAGTTTTCTTTTACGAAAAAAAAACAATTACAGCATGACATTTTATAATTATCTCAAGGTGTGAAACGAAAAAGCACAGTTGTGTTAGGTTTGTGATCGGTTAAGCTAGCAGAGGAAGCAGAGGAGACTGGCTTTAAGGTCAACAGAAAGAAGACTGAAGTGATAAGAATTATTCAACAACAAGCAGGAACTCCCAATCCAACTTCAAGGAGAGAAGAACATCCTAGAAACAGACTACGTATCTGGAGAGCATTGTCAGCAAGGACTGTGGAGCATATGATGACATCAAAAGTTGCATCAACGTGCCCAGGCATGCTTTCAACAACCTACGCCCCATCTGAAACTCCCGAGCATCTTCAACGCCAATGTGAAGGCAGTCCCACTGTATGGTTCTGAAACCTGAAGAGTGACAAATACCATCAACAACAAACTCCAGACCTTTACCCTCAGGGGATGAGGAGAGTTGGGAGACCAAAGCAGACTTGGAAAAGAACAGTAGAAAGCGAGGCAAAGGACGTCGGAACCACATGGGCCTAACTGGAGGGGGCTGCCCAAAACAGGGTCCACTGTTGAGGTGTTTTTGAGGGCCTATGCTCCTCAAAGGAGCAGCAAGGAATAAACTAGGTTTGTGATCATAAATCAGCAAAGGACCATACTACATGTACTACTACTTCCTCCTCCCTCCTTGACTCCATCTCCCTTGTGTTTTGTCTCAGTGTGGGTACATTGCTGAAATCAAAATTCACTGTCTTTGCACCTTGACAGGGTTTACTGGTCAGTGAGATTCTTGTAAATAAAGAGTGTGGTAGTGATTCAAGCAGCATAGAAATACAGGAGACGTGCAGGAAGTTTCGACATCACAAAAGGGAGGAAACCAATTGAAAGACTCCCTTGGTTACAAGTACCGCAAAGCTTATTTCCCCTTTGCTAGAGACAACTGTAGCGCCTTTAATCCGTTCCACAACCGAACTTGTATGTAAAATAATGTGTATGTTAAAACTATTTTTCCCCCCCATGAAAAAAAGGAAATAGGATTAATGGGTTCCAAAACTCCAGTGTGGGTCAGGACAAATGAAAAATCTGTATTAAAAAAAAGGATGTTCAGTCCCTGGAAAAATCATTATTTGAAGAAATTCATTTTTAAAAAAAATAAAGAAAAGGAAAGTTGCTAAACATGATATCCTAACCCCGTTGTCTCGATGGTGCTACCTTCGCTACATGAAAACGCGTGTTTTGAACAAAATCAACACCTGCTTGCGGAACAGCTTCCCCAGCTGATTTGAACATCGCATTTTGCGCGAGGACATTGTTTTTGTTAGTACATTGATGATGCCGTTAGGCCGGCGAGTGTCAATCAACTGTGGCTGAAAAAGTTTAAGGAATTCTGACCTGGCCGCAAGAAGTGCAGGACGTTAAAAACAAGTTTTAAAGGTACTCAAGAAAGGAAACTCAGGCACATGTACTGACTCCGTTCATTCATGCTGAAAATAAAGTCTTGATTATTCTAGGATCTGGTATAATATTTTGTTGAAAGTTTGAAGTTTACGAGAGCGCGTATTTAGTGCGAAACGTAAAACTAATGGTTGACATCTTTGGAACTGATATTGAAACGTCTGACTAAGCGATCAAGTGTTTTCCATCAACAAGTTCTAAGGTTCGGGGAAGAACGTTGCTGAAACATAAGTATTTGCTTTTGAAAAACAAAAAGACACGAAGGAGGATGTCATCGGGGTTGGGTGGGGGACTTAAAGTTGATAACTCACAAGTGAGGAAGGAGGGGTGTTTCCCTAGGTGCCCTCTTATGAAGGACAGCTACAAGACCTAGAAAGTCGACAGGTAGGAGGGGAGGCATGGGAGACAATCACCATGAGTGAGAGGCTGGTCTTGCTGGACAAAGAACTGCATGTATCATACAATGTATGTCGGAAAAATAGGCGGAATTTGTTAACGTTAATATATTTGATGTTTTGATAAAACTAAGTTGTTAAATAATAGGGAGTAGCAGACAATATAATCAGCAAATGTCGAAAAATAATAAAGCCAAAACAGTATATCACCTGCCCATCTAAGCTCGTTGAAAGTGGAAGATGGACCCATAGAATGAGTTTGTTCTGGCACGGGCCTGGCTATCAAAATATGGAATGAGAAAGTTAACATGGAAAAAAAAATGAACGAAAAGTTGACGAATTTACATTTCGTAGTGAATAGTAATGAGAGGATATGACATAATAATAAATGAGAAAAAGATCTGTTTATCTAATATCATTTACATCTTCAGTTTTGCGATTGTTGTTTCCACTGTATTCTGTATTCAAATATACAGAAAAAAACAAAAACAGTGATATAGACAAAAAATGGAAAAAGCAGAAAAGACTACTTGTTTCACCAGTTAATTGAGGACTAAACGAGTTTATTCAGAAAATTCCTAGTAAAAGTCAGGAATTTGTAGGAGAAGAAGGAACGTGTTTAAACCCGAGCCAGCAGCTACATATTAAGGAAAGAATGCCAAACAAGTGCCATAGGCAGGTAAAGAACAGTGGACGTGAAACGATAATCCATTATATTTTGTACAGTCTACTGAATTATGTATGTCTATGCTGGCAATAATAAAGATAGAAGGATGGATAGTCTAAATATTTAAGGGTCATGATCCCGGCATTACACAAGTAATATGAACAGTATTATTTTTAATATTCAAGGCCTTAACATTTAAAGAGAAAGGGATATTCGTTTTCGTGATCGCATTTACTTCAAAAATATAATTGAATAATTTCTTTCTCACACAATATATATTTATACACACACATACTCCCAGCAACAGTAAGATATGGTGACTTAAGGTCACCTCAGGCTAATGCAAGATTAAGTCTGAATCTGTCCGATGCCATCTACTGGTAACGGTTCTAAGATAATTTTGGGGAAAATTTGGGATGAACAGTGTTCACGCCAGCGATCGGTCGCATTTTTAGTTGCTCGCAGCTACAGTGTTATTTTCCTCTACTTTTTGGATACTGAAGTACAAGAATTAAAGGTTCAGATGGGGAAATCACACTGATTATTTCTATGTAAAAACCTTGGACTAAAAGTGATCATGGCGGCTGATTCATTGGATATTTACTTTCGTACATCGTGCGGACTGTTCCTGAGTATGTTCCATTCAAGGTGTCGACAGACCACAATTCACAACAAACACCAAACGGCGTTGTTTATGTCAGTGATCCTGCTTCTCCTTCGGTGTGATGATATCGAAAGCAGCCCTGGTCATCGAAGTAGAGATGTTACAACAAGCGAAGCAGCCATGAATCTTCACATCGACCACCACAAGGTAAGCAAACATCAACACTCTTTGATTGTACGATGATAGAAAATATGAGATAATACACAGATACGATCGAAGACACTTGACCACAACATATGCACTATCCCAGAAAATGTAAAGAAAATAGATGCTCTATATGTATGTACGTATGTACTAACAAGTATACTTAAGGTATATTCATTCATTGTCTGTTAACTAGGACCAACAGCCGTTTCAATGCTTAGATGTGGTCTTGATTTCTGAAATAGTTTGGTTTAAGTAGGAAGTAGACATAAAGGTTGCAGACACCTTAACTCTTAATGAAAGGAAAGGCAGAAGAGCGCTGCCTTAGCTTCTTCTGGAACCAATCACAATTAAACATTTCACCTCAGGCTACAGAATCAATCAGCAAGGATATCCCAATGGACATCATTTCATTACCAGAAATAATTGCTTAGTTTCGTCGACTGACCGGTCTATTTTGTCTTCAGTATTAGGAGGGTTCCTCCAAATCATTTAAAACGGATCGTCAGTTTTAAATGTTCCGATACGTCTGTCTAATTTTACGCAAATCTTTCCACTTGTGGATTCCGACCCATAAATCTGCAGAAGTAAGTTACCAAAATAAGAAAAAGTCACTACTTCAGGTTTTGTTCAGTTCGTAAAATTTCCCATCTTACTCAGACAGACGAGTTTTGGATGCCCCCATTCTGCGTCTTAATTTTCCAGTGCGACGGACAAACGCCGATTCATTTACAACTTATCAGCGTTGAGACAGAAGAAAATTGGGATCGGATATTGTCGTGGCTGGCAAGTGACCCTTGTAGACCTTTTGAAGATAGAGCTGTGGAGCAACGCAGACAATGACTATAGACCTTTCTGGACTGCTTTCGTTACGTACAGTCCTCAAGCTTCCGAGTTTTTTCCTGATGGTAATTTCTGAGGGGGTGGACACTTACCAGCCCACTTTGTGTTCGTCAAAATTCAATAGACTGCCTGGCTGCCAACTTTTTGATGTCCTCAACCACAAGGTGACACGTGAGAGCGCATCAGTAAGTCTCTTGTGCCAACTTATTTCAATCAAAATCGCCTGACTAGTGTCACTGCACCACTCATTTTCTCGCTCTCTTCAAATCGCATGTCTTGTGGAGATTATGCACAGCTTCTGTGGAACCAGTCAAGGACGAGGAATCTGCAAGAGCCACCCAACTGCTATAGAAATTTATGGAAATAGGTGTTTTTGTAATTTTGCTTTCAAATGTTTCATGATGTGTGACCAGGTTGCCTCGACGGAGGTTACTGGTGATCTTTAAAATCTATGCCCCACATTACCTAATAACTGTCAAGCATGGCGAACGAGCATACGAAGGGCATAAAGTTAGTGGGATTAGTTGAGAAATCAGGTTACAATTAAAACGAGAACTGGTTGCAACAAGCAGATGAAGCTGCGGCCTCGCAGAGTGTAGTCTTACCTGTGCCATTCGAAGGTGAGTCGATATATAAATGTTGTCATGCGCCATGCTTATCCGCGTTAGTTGAGATATTTTTGCTGTGATGTTTCTATTTTTATTAGTAAAATAACACTTTTTGATAGAGAAGAAAAAAAAAATGTCGGAAGATCATGGTTTTTCAGACGTCTGGGCGCTGAAGGAAAAGCTGATCTTATAAATGGAGTAACCGTACGCTACATTATGGTTCGAATTACGAGATAACACTTGCTTCCGGTGTCATGGAAACAGCAAGGCGCGACGATGCTTATGTATATTTAGATATAAAAATTGTAGTCACGTGACAGTCTGGCAAAACATCTCTTGGTTATGCGCTCTCTTCCCATTGATATTTTTGCTACATTATTACAGACAAATGAGAATGCAATTTTTTTCTTTCTGATCGGGCTTAGTTAAAAATAGCAACCTCCAAATATTCGCAGACGAAAATTACCCGCTACACACGAGAGCTCCTGTGACGTGTTCATTCTATTCTAGTTGAGGGTCTTGGTCAGCGAACATGTGTTCCATGCTTGTGAGTCCGACGAGGAAGATCCGCTCAGAATGTCTTAGTTTAGCAGAAATTGTTTTATTTAAAATCTCATTATTCTCTTAATGACCGTATTTAACTCACTTTTTCATTTGTATGAACGTGTTTCAAACGTGGGTTAGTCTAAGAGCTGCATTTGTTTTCTCGTGTTTCTTCTGTTTTGGTGATTATCCTAATTCAGGTTAGAACACTACTTTTACCTTTCAATAAATCACTTAATAATTCAGGAAGGTGTCATGTGTTCATGCCGTTTATATTCTTGTTATTACTTTAGGATAATCTTCTAGAAGGAAGACGGATGGAAAACAGTTCGTTTTCGGGGTCGGCTTTAAAGCATGTATTTATTTTCTTTTTACTTCATATGCTCATGCTTATTGGAGTGATCGAAAATAGTTCTTGTGAAGACTGGTTTCGTTATGTAAGGGGCGTAAGACATTAATTTGGAGCACTCAGTGCTTCGAGAAAAATTGTAGATCATACTAATGAAATTGTGTCTAGGGTAGTGAGAGATGTGTTATTTTGTTTTATGCAATGCCATGTATTGAGAAACAGTTGTAGAGATGAAATAAAAGGGACATGCAAAATTATCGTGGTCGGTATACATCAGCGTAGCTAGTTGTTATCTCATGTATGAGCTTTGTCACAGCCACACTGTCCGACATGCATGTTCTTTCACAAATACAAAAACACATCGGATTTTGTCGGGGCTTCTCCCCGCCCTCCGGCACAAGTACATATATTTAACTGTAAATTCTTAGTGGCAAATACATAGTCATAAATAGCAATCCCAACACTGGACACAATCTTAACGGGCTTACTGTTCGTGAATAATGATCGAGTTAAGCCTCAGGGCGAGTCAGTCTGTCAGCTCCAATAACCTCTCTTCTCTTGTGTTCTGTGCTTTTACTCCTGTAAGGCCAATTTTGTAAAAAGTCCGTCGCTTGGGACTAAATGCAATAAAAAGTTTGGAACATTCTTGCATACAACTCGGATCTTTCTTTTCTATAAGTTCCTCGTAGAAGCTCCGAGGCGGTTACAGGAACACTCTTTGGTCGGGTCTGCCCCAGCCGACTAACTCGCCCGTACTAAGACGGGGCTCTACCCGGGGTGCCGGTCTTGTGTCTATCTCCTACAACATTAATGTGAATAATAAGTTTGATCAAAGCTTATCATGATATTGAAATTTTTATGTACACGTAATGGGATGATGGAAACTGATTCGGTATACGTACGGTGACTTATTTTGTGTTCAAGATAACGGGAAAAGGAGAAAAGAGGAAGCGAATTAGAAAGTGGAATAAAAAGGAAATAAATTTGTCATTGTTTGAAACCGAAAAATGAGTTACGATAGTTTTCAGAGAATATTTTCCAGCTTATCAATTCTCTTTTACACTTCAACGCTTGTCTTCCCTCCTGTATGTTATAAATATTAATGAAAACTATTCGTACTTGCTTGATGTTTCTTAAATTCATTTGAGTTTTCGTGGATGATTTTAATTCCATATGGGTTTTCTTTGGTCAAGAATTTCAGATGCCGAATATGCATGTTAAAGATGCAGTAATATTGGTGAATTTGATCTGACATTTAATTTTCAAAATGCACCTGCAAACACGTTAAGGGACTTGATTGCATGCACGTCTTCACATTGCTACTTCATGAATAGCATGTCTGCGCACTTTCAATAACTTGTTCAAGTGATGGACTGCTAAACTCAGTAATGTAACAGAATTTGATGTGACATTTAATTTTCAAAAATATACATGAAAACACGTTAAGGGATTTGTTTGCATGCGTATGCTCAAATTACTACTTGCTGAATACACGCCTGCCCACCCAATAGTTTGTTGAAGTGAAGACCTGTCAGACTCCAAACTTTAGAGGAAGATAACTTTTGGAACTCTGCTGTATCCTTGTCTCCGCTTCTTTTCACGAGATCCACGTCTCTTGTATTCAGACTGAATTAAACTGTATCCGCTGTGTTTGTTTTCGATATCAAACTGCTGTCTTCTACGCTGACAGTGGGGACTAGAAGTTGGACATTTACATGATTAAGAAGGGCTGTTGATGCTGTGAGGAGGGGGACTAAGACCGTCTTGAATCTTGATTTTGCATTAATGAAAACTCTACAGTGAAACAAATAAATAACAGAATACACCCAGATCACTTGAACCCTTCCGAATGTTTACCTTAAAAAACATCATGGTCCTAAATCCAGAAAAGGTATTCGAAGCAAACATCTGTGTACAAATGTTCATATATCTTTGGCAGGGTGATGATGTTTCAACATCCAAGCATACGATAAAATTGTGTTTGTGCTTTCAAGAATTAAAACTGTTACAATGGAATGGGAGAGGAGAAGAAGAAGAATGCAACCAATATTTCCCTCTGGTAACGCAGGAGGAGGTAATATTTTTTTAACTTGACTCTTCGCCTGATTTATCCCAATTTTCTGAGACTTTTTTCTATTTTCTTACATTTTGTCGCGTTCTTTTGACTTTTGGTTTGATTTTTGTATGTTCTAGCCTTATCTCGGGGCTATGGATGGTGCTGATCTTTGGACATCTCGCTCTGTCATTTCTTCTGGTTGGTCCGATATTTCGCTTCTCGTTACATTGACATTCGTCACCCATGTGGTGATCAAGGTTGGACTCATCAGAGAATGCGCAAGAATACAGAGTACTGTCTGCGGGGAAGCCTGCGAGTCTGTTATCATTATGTTTCCACTGTGTCAATGAGGTTCCTCTTGAACTGTATTGAATAAAATCTGTGCAAAAATACATCGTCGGCTGCACTAATTTCAGGATAAAAATTTCTGCTTAATAATTTTTTATTTTAATTTTACAAGATGTAAAAACGCCCGTTCAGCTGTACAGATGATAAAATTGATCTTGCTGAATCCATTAATACGATTAGACCGTTTCTTGTCGAATTTCCATTTCCGCTTTTCTTACTGATATTCAAGGAATGTGTGTGTTTGATGTAATGCGCAAGGGTAAAATCAGTAACCTCCCTTCAAACAGTTCGCTGGGTAGTCGACGCCATGTTTTCGCGTGACTGATGTCGATCAGGGTTAGTACCCCTGATACCCCGTGAGAAAGATAAGAAAGTGGGAGAGAGAGAGAATAACTCAGCAGCACGTCCCATTACTGTAATAAGTGTTACACTACCTCGTTACACAGATGCATCTCGTTTTCTGGTTGCTGAGCTTGGCTCAAATGGAGGTGTAGACCCACGACTCACAATGAAATCAAATCCGGAACAAATAATTTGTGCAGTAACCTCCACGAAAAGAGCCGGGTATCCCTGTCAGTACTGAAATCGTTCACAATTGGTGAACAAACAACCAAACTACGTAAAAACAAGTTCACGGTTAGTTTTTTTTCATTTCTAAACATCCTACTTACCTGGTAGGAACGATGTAGAAATTCGTGTGATGTGGTTACGCATGCTCATGATGTTGTAAGAACTGTCGTGAAGTGCATGTGACCTGTGTTGAACTGTTCCTACTTCGTCAGCTGCTTGCAACAAGGTACTTTTAGTGGACTTCTGGTGTCCCTGAGCACCTCCCCCTAACATCTAACTGGTTGCACCAAGTAGATGAAGCTGCGGAGAGTGAAGTCTTACCTCGGCCATGCGAAACCCTAACACTCTCCCAGAAAGTTGTGGAGACTCCCAGAGAAGTATACTATGACAAATTCTCTTTTCCTCTTCGTTCACTTGGTGTTTAAAACTGGATGAGAGAAAAAAATTGAACAATTGCATACAATGGAAACAGTGGTCAGCCAGGTAGCCACAAATAAGTTCGTGGTTGTATTAGCAGTATTTTAAAACACACACAAACACACCCTCATACATGTACTCACAGAACAATGTGAACAACAAACTAAAGGGAAGCAATAGAAAACGTGGGCGGATAACTCCACTGGCTGCTGACCTTCGGAAATATTGAGCGCCTGGCAGGTTTTCTCCTCTCTCGTCGAGGACGAAAGTGGGTGATCGATGAGACTAATTTGTTTGGACTGCAGGAAAAGTTTCCATTACCATTTTTCACTACTCGAACCTTCTTGTTCTTTTCGTTTGGAGAGGTGGGCATGGATGTGTACATGGTCCTGTTGCCACGATGACTATAGCAGGAATAATGTAGGTTTGGACAAGAGTAGCCTCGGAAAAAAGCCCAAGAGCAGTAATCAATATCGTGATGGTGTTGATATCAATTAACATATCCTTGAGGATCGTTGATGAGTTCTTTTGAGACTGGGAGGGTGAAGGACGGTGTGTGGGTGGATCCAGATTGAACATCATCTCAAAATCCTTTGCATTCATTCCGTTGCTGGACAGGAGCAGAGATAAGCGTTGCCCTGAACCAGCCGGGTGGACTCGTAGAGGGACAGGATATGTTTCCATTTCGACCTCCAAGTCCTCGTCTAAAAGGATCCTTGAGGGTATTTATTGAAAACGATTTGTCATTCCTTCTGACATGATGCAAGTAGAAGGACAGAAGATTTTGTGGACAGACTGTCAGCAGTTACATGAGTGGTCAGCACCCTAATTTTAGAGTACTGGGTGGTTTAAACATTCAACAACTGAATTTAACCCTGTTTAAGGATTTAGGACAGTGTTATCATTAGCAACAAAAGTGCCTTGTAAACAACCCTATAATGATTTCATAAACCTTAAATTTTAGTATTTTTTAAATTTTTATTGGCATACTCGTCTGTTGGTCCTTACCTAGTCGAGCTGCACATTCTTCATTCTTGATTCAACACAAAAGAGACAAAAAATGTTCTAAATAGTGCAACTTAAAAACATTTGTTTCTTCTTCATGAATGTTTCATCTGTTTGAAAGGAAAACCCTTTGAAACCTTTGTATCAACCTTCGAATGCTACGATGAATGCTTCGCTCTCACACTATAATGAATGCAGTTTCACTCTCATGTTAAAAAAGGATGACAGGTCATATGACCTTTTGTAAAAAGATGTTTGTGTTTGGGGGGGGGCATTAGGAGCACTTTTAGATAAAGGGAAGATAGGAGCTCAAGTGTGGATGAAATATTTCAGATAGCTCTGTGAATGGAGCAAGAACATAAGAAATTGTGTAATACATTGCCTTTGGAAATCGTGCTTGGCTAATGCATGTACTCTTAAATGACACATGCTGTTCGTTTTATGTTTTTTAATATTGTATTTTTTGTGTCCTGTATCTGTGCAACGGAATAAAAAAATTTTCAAAAAAACATTTAACCTTCTTTCATTTTGCTATTTTGTTTTATTAGTTCTTACCGTCTAAGACACGAAGAACTTCTGATTTGAATCATCAAGTCAATGATTGTGCTTTCCACTACAGTCCAGCTTCAGAACAGGTTGAAGACACATCATTTGTCAGTCAATCTTCCACGAAGGTAAAGTCAATTTATGGCGACGAGCATAAAAAACATTTTGTTGGAATTCAGATATGTTTATTGTTCGTGGCTGTCAGGGCTATAATTATTTTCACAGCATTTGTTGGAGAATACAATACTTTGCCCTATCAACATAAACAAGAATAGAAGATTCAGTTATATATCTTACTGTCACTTTAAGAGCAAGATGAGGCCGAGATGATGTCACTCATCACCTGTTAATGAGGCATCATGACTGTGAGGTCAGGATACAGTGAACTGTTAATGAGGTATCATGTGTGAGGACAAGATAAAGGATAAAGTGAACTGTTAATGAGGTGTCATGTGAGGTCAAGATACAGCGAACTATTATGAATGCTTCACCAAGTATGAATGCAGCAGGCAGTACAAATACGAGGCTAAGACAAAGTGCGATTAAGCAAGCCATGTTTATTACTGCACGAACTTGTATTACTGGACTGCTGGCAGACCATTTGTTCCAGTTAACTACTAAAACGAGGCATGAGACTACAAAGCTTCCGGTTTATTCATATTTCAGATTAACTACTAAAACGAGGCATGAGACTACAAACTTCCGGCTTAGTCACATTCATTGTTTAGGCTCGCCGAGACTAACAGCGGAGAACTTGGCAACACGCTAAGCGTTGGTCTCGGCTGACAGACAGCAGTCCACCTGTACACATCCATGATTACTGTTACTGATTGTTGTGTAGTCTTATAGTATCTGACATCTTTCAAAAGATCTGAATTTGCAATTTTGTGTCACGGCAACTCTTTTATAAGTTTGGATTACCGATCAGAAAACCTTATTCACAGAATCACGCACGGCTCGTAGGAAAAACAAAACAAAACAAAACAAAAAAAAAACTAGAAAAAAAGAAAACAGCAAACAAACAAACAAAAAACAACAATAAACAAACCCCAAACAACGACATAAAAAGGGGGATGAGTTGTTAGTTACACAACACGAAATAAACAACAGTATTCTCATAACCAAGTCGAATCATTTTAATCTGTATTGCGGTGTCCAGATAACCTTGTTTAAAAGTACTTTGGTGGTCTATACGCGGTGTAGGGGCGGAGGAGCAGACACACACCGACGCAAACATACACGCACACAAATGCACATACAGGTACACACATCCAGACGCACGCACGCACACACGCACGCTCAACCTGTTCTTGAGTCGATATATTCTGTCAGTATGATGAGGAAGAGCACGCACACTAATAGAAAGACAAAAACTCCAGCTGACAGCAGGGATGTTATGTGCTCTCGTGAATACATAATAAAAACTTTCTTTGGGTTAAACATTGAGGTATTTGTGTAGAAATCGCACAGGATATGGTTATAAAATTATCAATAAGGGTTATTTCATAAAAAAAAGTTTAAATGAAACTGCAGCAGTAACATGAAGGTGAAGCTCAAAGGGATTTGAGCTGAAAACCCGTCGATCTTCTGAAAGGGGAGGGTGATAAGAAGCTCAACTCTTGTGTCTTGGAAATGGAAAATTAACACAAACAGACAAAAGCCGTCCGAATTTTAAAAACGTCAACGGAAAAAGATACAAACTTGAATATCTAGGGAAAACAAGACAAAGAAACGACAAATTAAAAAAAAACCCCAAAAAACAACAACAACAGGTTAAACGAAGAAGTCCATTTAGTTGAACTAGGAACAGCAAAATCTTGAAATAAAACGATAAACGGATTACATCAGTCCATCATGGCTCAGTTGTCGGAATTACGAGCTCTTTGTCATAAGAGACACACCCTCACAAGACAGAGCGGGAAAGGAGCTTGAAAGAATGAATACTGAGTGCGAAGGAGAGGAGCCCGTTGGTCTGTAGTTACAAAGATCAGATAATGATGTTAGAGGTCTGTGTAGCGAGGGGATAGTCATGGAGACAAATATACACTGTGGGTAGGAGGCAGGCACGGTGCTTGAGGGGTGAGTCCGATGTTTGGCAAGGCTGTCAGCCGTGTTTAAGGTTGCTTACCCAGGTTCTGACTGTAATCTTCGACAGAGGATCAGAATGGCTTCGGCTTGATAGCCATACTACATCAAAGACGTGGACGAGGAAGAAAAAGTGGCAGCCGAGGTCAGTATTTGTGAGAACTTGTAAACAGCGAGCATCACTGGTACTGTAGCCAGCAAAAGAAAGAAAACAGCGAATTACATCCCCCATCAGACAGAGAGAGAGAGCGAAAGAGAGAGAAAGCCTTTCTATAAGACAGGGTCTTTGGTGGAAGGCAGTAAAAGAGGAAACAAGAAAGAAAACGAAGAGGGAAAGAATGAATGAAAGATTAAAAATTAAGACTTAGAAGAGAAGGTGGAAACAAAAGAATGAACTAAAGATTGTACAAAAAAATGAATAAAAACGAATATGAAATTGTTTATTATTATGAACAAAGTCCATTGGTTTCATGTTAAATGTGTTTATTATTATCAGAGTATAGTGCTCTCGTGTTAAATGTTTTAGGCAGAGAGAGGGAAAGATAAGGGAAGGGGGTAGATGTGGAAATGTTTGGAGGTCTCTAGATACGAGGGTCACCACGTAAGGGTGTGGAAGGGAGTCTCGACGGCTAGCTAGGCGTTATTTCAACAACAACAACAACAACAACAACAACAACAACAACAACAACAACAACAACAACAACAACAACAACAACAACAACAACCACCACCAAACAAACAACAATAATTAAACAACAATCAAACAACAAACAAACAATAAACAAAAAACAACAAAAACCAATCAAAAACCAACCAACAACCAACAATAATCAACATCAAGATATCTCCCCCTCTGTACCTCTTACTTTGGGCTCTCAGGGGAGCTTTTCATTTCTCTCTGAACAAGCTCGTCAACTAAGCATAAAAACTTGTTAGTCCGCATGCGCTCAAGAGGAGGAGAATGGTTGCTGATAGCTCTCGACCATCGACTGAAGCTGTGGGAAGAACCCCGAGGCAGCCTCTTGGGTCCAAATAATCAGCTGCGTTACCGATTTCCTTAACACCTCACCTTCGTCCTCTCCCTGTTGTTTTATTTATTTTATTTTCTTGTAATCTTTGGAACGTTTACTTTTGCTGGGAGCATGTGTCAGGGAGAAAAGAAAGTTTTAACAGAGAGGTTTCTATGTATCTTTAACGGACTTCTCATACATAAGAAAACATCAATGCACCGGGAAACCGAGTCAAGCATTTCGCATCATCATCTTGACCTTCACATAGTTTTCTTAAAAGCATGAATTTTTAAAGTTTTACAAAAGGTTTTTTGCTCTGAAAAGCACCGTGTCTGCCTCTTATCTGCCCTAGATATTGAGTGCTCATGCCTCGTTTGTGCAGGAGCGCCATTAAGGCTATTGTAGCCAGGAGGATTTTTGATAAAGTGCAAATCATTGTACTTCATAAAAGACACATTTAAAAGAGGGTTCTGATGATCTAATAAAACACCTGGAAACCGTTGACAATAATAAATATGAATTATGGTCGCATGCAGGACAAAATTGTGATAGAATGGGGGTTAGAGGGTGTCTGGTGCAGAAGGTATAAATATTTATTGTTGATTATTATTCTTGTGATGTGTGGTCTAAGGTCTTCTGGGATAAATAAAGTCTTATATTATTTTATCTTATTAAATATTCCGCAGAAAATGACACGAAAATAAACTTAATGACAAACATAAAAACAATATAAACATTGGTGAATACTGGGAAAATCCCGACACCCCACCATTGTCGGATACGAATATTGAATATTCTAGCGTTTGAGTAGGAGTAAGAAGGGAAGAAAAAAAATAAATAAATAAAAACGGGTTAATTCATCACTGAGCCAGCCAATCTCCACCGACCTTCACCAATATAGCAAACTCGTCTGCTAGATTGTTCTCAGCAGACTCTTTTTTGCAGAATATAATTACCATGAGAGCCGCGTTGCACAAAATAAATTCACACGACTTGTGAAAACTATCCAGAGTGGCTCAGAAATGTTTGTGAAGATGTCGGCCACCTCTGACAACTATCCGCAGCAGCTCCAAAACACTTTTCGTGTTTTCTCTGTCCTGTCCTCCTCTGAATCCGCGAAGACGAAAAAGGCGAAGAACGCGGGTGCCGGCAGCAAAATGGGAAAAAGTGTGAAAAAAATAATGTTATAGCCTTTGGTCATCTGCAGGTCGCCGTAGGCCATGACAGGAAAACAATGGAGAGCCATCAGCCTCACCGGCAAGTGCGTGGCTCGCCATTTCTGTGTTGATGGCGCTTGTCATCCCAATCTTTGGACTTGGGGTCGACGGGTGTACTGTTGTCAGACCCTATAACCAAGTCAAAGAAGGCGTGTGCTTGATAGCCACAAGCAGTTTCCTGGCACGAGCTTTCATCTTTGTTGTGAGAGAAGGAT
>SRHC01003647.1:0-45468 GCA_004794325.1 Pomacea maculata | reverse complement strand
GCTTCTTTTTTCTATCATCATGTTGGATAGTACAACATTGGAACAAATAGTCATATCTTGTTTCCGCTAATCAGAAGAGTGCAATAAAGGTCTCCTGTCAAGTATTTTGAAGCCTGCTTTGCGACATGCACGATATGAAACCCATTATATGCAAGATGAATATACTGGGAGGGGGATCTTGTAAAAGTACAGCGAACATGTCTGTCATCAAGTGCAAGAGGTTGTGATAAATCACTGAGCTGCACCTTGTTGTCTGACCTGAATGTTGAATCACAGGAATATTATGGGCAATAATGGGTGTGTTATTTGAAGGGTGTAAGGGTACACACTTTGGAACGCAGTTCCTTGTTAACCTTTCTTTACCTCCCAACTTTATGAAAGAAGAGACGGAATAGTCAACTCGCAGCAAACAGTCATACTTATTCCAACCCCCCAATAAACTTAGAAATATTGTTATAGATTATTTTCATACTGCACAGCTTTCTATCCTATCTGTCCTTAGTTAAAACGGAGTAGTTAATGAATTTCTTCTGCTACAGATTCTGGCTTCCGCTTGTCAGGTGGTCGGGATGCCAGTGAAAGGAGGTGCGGGAAATGAGTGGCTTGAGATACTGTACGAGAAATGTTTAAATTGTGGCGGGAAGAGCACTTAATCAAATTATTTCCTTACAGTATGTTCTTTCCGAGAATGTCCGCGACTATTGTGGGACTAACGGTTTTCAGCGAAGGTTAGAAGCTGAGCAGAGATGATAATGGATCGTTTAAATAATTATATTTCTAAAGTGGATATTTTTTAGACATGCACAGAAAGAACAATTAATGTCTTCCGTGGTTAATGTCAAAGGCCAGAATCCAAAAAAGTCCTGTATACGTTCGCTATAGTTAAAAGAGTTCAATAGACCTACTTTAGCATACAAGTAGGAAAATGCTTTTATGAAGACAATTTCTGAGCATTTAACAGTTTTGGGGATGATTTTCCTGATACCAGGTCACACGACGTGAAAATTGAATGTATGAGCTGCAGGCTGTAGTGGCTTGATCGGTTTGATTCGGATTCATATATCAATGGACTGTCACTTTATTTTGCCATAGATTGATTGCCATTTTATGTTAGTACTACTCCAGCAATCAAAAATCATAGTTTTACAACATTTAGCATCAGAAAACTTGCTGCACGTGGACTACAGAACCAGGGCTAACCACAAAACAAAAGTGTCGAAGTGTGTATCAGTGAAACTGCTTTAATCAAACAAAAATCTTATCGATATATGCACAATAATAATACAATATCAAAGCAAATATAACAGTAAGGTACACTCATCTGCTTACAATTTTGCTGCAGGTCGTGCATTTAGAATGATTCTAATCACAAAAAAAAACCCAATGAACTAGACCACCGTTCTAAACTGCTGCAATCTGCCTTAATTAGCTGCGAATCATGGGTAATTCGCGAGTGTAACACATTTTAAACATCTTCTTGAACATAAGTGCTAAATTAGCAGCTATTATTTCCCGGCTTGATTGTGTTCCTCTGTGGGCGTGTGTGTGCCATAAGACTGGACGCCAGCAGGCAGGACCTTCTGACGCCGCAGGTTGCGTCGACGGTCTATGATGGCTTCGGTGCTGTTGGGGGAAATAAAAAGATGCAAATATTACCACATCCTCATCAGTGACAAGAAAAAAAAGCACTCACACACGTGATCGGGGTCACCCAAATATAAATACAAAAAGAAAATGAACAAAACCTTTAACTGTACAGTTATCATGTGTAAAAATGGAGTTAAAATATAATTACTCTAATTTAACTTTGATTTACGTTTGTTATATATTCACATTTTTTAAACGATACTGAAACTGATAAAAGTACATTTTTCATTTCATGAAAGTGTGGTCAATTTTTTTCCAAACATTGATTAGTCATTTGTTTACTCACAAGTATATTAACGAGGCGATGAAGAAAATCAGGCTGAAGAAGACGAAGACAGCTGAATGAAACGTCGTTAGTGTACTTTGATACACACTCGTACCTGATACTATCCCTATGAGAACCATGATCTGCTCGAACAATGCCGTGGTCGCAAACAGAGACCCTGCAACCAGCAAAGTGTAAATCATCAATGTGTTGAACTGATTTTCCGTTAACCTTTGACACATAGGCAATGTAACAAGCGACCAAGAACATAGCTTCCCTTTTTCATCAAGAGGCACTTTTAAGACACTATCTAATAGCAAAAATGAAAATAGTGAATCAAATTTAAATGTTTCATAGCTTTGAAGCACTTTGTCCTCGCATAAACATGTGGTAGTAAATATCCGAAAGAAGAAACCGAGGCTACGACATAATTTCTGCTCACCGAGGGCTTCAGGACCTGCCAGTCGAGATGTTATTGTCCTGGTCAGAGCGTAGGGCAGCAACGCAGGGCTGTTAAGCACGGCACCTTACAGTGACCACAAGAAAAATCTTTGTCATAAGCTTTATTAAGATTTGTTTCATCGAATAAAAAATATAAATTAATTCATGCAAAGCAAATAAAAAACAAAATCAGATCGTTCAATATGAAAAGTGAGATACTAAGCTCCCTGTTTTACAAGTATTAAATATTTATTTTAATCTACTAAAATACTAGAACTCGTTTTATTAACGTACACCAAATTTCTTTTTCACACGCAAAAGAGTCCCAGTGATAGATAATGGATGATAAATTAATTTCATCTTTAGACAGTCTGTAAATCAGAAACAAATACTGCGTGACAAAGACAAGAAATAAACAAACGTACTAAATCCAAGCAGTATGATAAAAATAATCATACCTAAGAAAAATATCCACCCATTATTCTCAGCTGCTATGTAGATCGCGGTAACCAGGGCTGCAATCAGTATCCCAATACCCGCCATGGCCGGGTCCGAGAATTTCAAGCGTTTGAGCAGCATGAGAAAAGGAACAGACAAAATGGAACTCAAATACATTGCACCAGTGAACCACCCGAGCTCCAGCGAACCCCAACAAAGTGGCGGACTCATCTGGTAGATTGTTAGAGTACGCCACATTCCCCCGTCACCAAAGATGACCAGCATGAAACCCAGGTTACACAGGACGAAAGCCAGAAGCTTCTGTGGCTGTCGTACTGCTCGAAAAACAATCCGCAGAGGTTCGAAAACGCTCCTTGTCCTCTCGGCTCTGACTTGCTTCTCCGAGTCGGCAAGGAATAAAAAGGTAAAGACGATGTCAACAACCAGGATTCCAGTGGCGAAGATGGCTGGGTAGAAGAAACTTCCATATTTGATGATGTAGCCATTGACCACCTGCAAGGAACCGAAAGCCATGAGAGAAAGGCTCTCGATGGCCAGAAGACGTACAGATCTGTTAACGTCCGGCACGTGCGTTTCGGTTGGTTTGAATCCATTCCTGGGGTCCTTGTTCGTATTCTTTCCTTCCATGTCATCACCTCCTTGAGGCTTGCAATCCGGGGCCATCGTGTCGACATTTCCATTATTGGTTTCGGGAGACATGGCGTGACTATGAGAAGCTGGGAAATTATCTGCATTTATTTTCTCAGGGTTGTTGCGACTTTCTTCTTGTCTTCCTATCGTATCCTCCGCACTTACGTCTTCGTTGTGCTGATCGGAGGAGTGAGAGAAGGATGCCATCACCGTGCCGAACACTCCGCCTGTCATACCTTCGATTGCACTCCCTATTGCAAGAGCATAGAGGGGAAGCTTGTAGTAGACGACGAGACTGAAAATGATTCCATGGATAGTAGAGCCGATGAGATTCACCAGAAAAATGAAACGACGTCCCACCTGGACAAAAGTAATGTAAATGTGTACAGTGTAGACAAGTTATATCTCCATTCATTATGCTGGCAACCACTTCTCTTGCAATTGATTTCCCACAATTTTTCTTGCTTCTTATTTTCTTGCTTCTGACAGGCCCATAAACCAATAAACAGAGCTACAATCATTTTATTTTGAATGTCTGTGTCTGCTATTTGTTCTCTCATTCTTTTTCATCCGCCTTCCTTAATTGTCACATATCTTTTTCATATATTTGACATAATACTTTTTTACTCTCATCATTGTAAGTTTATGTAAAAGATGGTCAACCTTTGCATGTTTTCAAGTAGTCTTTCGTTTTAATTTCATAAATATTTGAAACGCAAAATGTCCCATGAAATAATTGCCAGACAACTACCTGATCAGAGCGAGACCCCAGTAGAAGAATGATTATAATCAGTGGAATGAGATTTGCCATCGTCACGTACATCGACCATTGAGCCGCATCATTGCTAATTTCTGCTTCAATCTGATGAGGACAGAGTGAAGTTACACGAAGATGAAGAAATGTGGAGTTATCATGGTTATCGTGATAATGAGAAGTTACAGAATTATTATTAAAATAAAGAATATAAATTTATATGCAAACTTGCACTGTTTATTTGATCGTTAATCTATCATTATCATTACCCTACAACATGTATCATTGTCAGAAAATTTCTCAGAGAATAAACTTAACAGACGGGAAAATATTTTATTCTAGTTTTTTCTCCTTATAAGTTTCTTAAGAATTTAAATTAAAAACTTATGTTGACGATCAGGAGTTAATACGGATGATAAAATTGCAGAGGTGGTAACAACAAAATATTAAAGGAATGAGGTTGACTGTATGTACACATAACATAAGTGAGGGGATAACAAATAAAATAGCTGATGGCAACAACAAATAGAAGATGGCGATAATTTTTAAGACGATGAATTTATATGTAACCATAATGAACACGCAGGTGGCTAGAAAAGATAGCGACAGACATTAATGAAAATTTAAAGGTGAGAAAAACATCGTCTAACCTCCAACTGCTTGTAGAAGGCGGGGCTGGAGGTGTTTGAAAAAGTCGACCCGCAGGTGGGGCTTTCGGTACTGTTCCTCATCAGTATCAGCAAATCGTCCATATAACTTTCAGTCACTCTGCTGTAGATGTACTGGGTCTGGGCCATCATCAGTCCAGCCGCACAACTTTTTAGGAAGACCGTGACCAGGTAGGTTCGATCTTTCAATTTCTTGATCAAGGAGGAACGACTCTGAGTATTTCCTGTTGCCATCTTCTACCTCGGGTGCTAACAAAAGATATCTCGATCACCTTTGAAAGCTGCACGGGATTTATGGCTGAGTTGTGATGACAATAATAGTGAAGAATGTAATTAATTATCTGTTACCCTGTCGCCAGCAATCAGGACCTTGCAGGTGGTGTCGACAATTTTTGTAGACTTGAGTGGGGGATGCACACAATTGTTACAAGAGATGTTAGTAGTCTTGGTCAGCATCGACAGTGAACCTTCCCACACCTCGTGTGTCTATGATGCTCTACCCGACTGCCAATAGTTTTATAAATCAAACACAGCAACGACCAGGAAATTGAGGACATCTCACCAACATTTTTTTTTAAATTTAGAAATGAGCGCTTCGTCACATAGTATTTTGAGCTTTAAATAAAACTCTAAATAAACAGACTTGAAGTACCCTGAATATCTCTACCGTAAAGTGCAAGAGGCACTTCTGAAGCACTACAGATGCCATGGCCCTCATATATGTTTATATTGATCTTAATATATTATTCAAAATCGTTGTCGAAAAATTATAGCTTCTTAGTTCCATGTCCCAATAATTTTATTTCAGTTAATCAAAGAGAGGGATGACCGGGTAATTGAAAGCAAGATTTATTTAAATGTGAGAATAATCGCAACTTATTATGTATGTGTGAGTTGTATATTCACACTCAACATAAGCTCGGTGACAAAATAACAGACTAGTCCCGTGAAGAGCTCCACCATAAAGTGCAAAACTCTTCTCAAACACCGAGGGTGGCTCGGTCCTGAGACATTGACCCTAACCCTTTACCGATTATTCGAAAACATTTAGTGGAAAACACGTAGCTAATCCTGACATAAGAAGAAGAGATTGTAAGCTGTAAAGAGTTAATATTGGTCTACAGGACAGATCATTATTTAGTCATGATGTTCCCGAGAAGATAAGAAGCTGGACTGAGGAGAGTGGGGGCTGCTGTGTTAGTCAAGCAGAGTTAAGGCCGCTGGCAAACCTTTAAAGTCAAGACAGCTTACGACCGAATAAATTTGTACTTTTAAGGACATTATCCTGAGCCTGGTTTTATATAGCTATTAACTGCGATGTATAAAACGAATAAATTTCAAAGTGGTGGTGTGATATGAGTAATGCACTTTGTCTATATATATATAGAGAGAGAGGAAAGATTGACTGAAAGTAATGTCGGTCCACGTGACAGCAGTGAACTTTTAAAGTCTAGTGTGTCCACTTTCTCTTCTAATGAGAAAACAAAATTCAGCGAAAGAAACGACTTGCCCCCCATAATTGTGTGGAAACATTCCCACGCAGAGAGGTCCAACTGGTCACGTGACGTGACGTTCTCCACTTGGTTGAAGCCTTTACAACGTAGATTATGCACGTATGTGTTGTTCACCTCTTCATGTGCACTGTAATGTGTGTACGAGTGTATCTCGAGAATAGAAGTGGGTTATTGACCCAGATTTAGGGAAAATAATATACGGCACCTCGTTTTATCGAGACTTACAAAGCACCCCACTAGACCTTTACAGCAATAAAGATGTGGGCTGGGCATTATAAATACTATTGTAATGTTCCTCTGACATGCTAGAAGAGTTATGTTGGATCCAAAAATATTTCTCAAACATTTAAAACAAATAATGACATTATGCAATAGGTGGCAATTGTAGCTTCAATTACAGAAAAATGGTTTTGTATAAGGAAATAAAAGCCTGCAAAAGCTATTCTTTTATCTCGGCTTTTCGTTGGAATTCGGCCTCAGACCGTAGAACCCCCATCTTTGTGCTTTTCCCTATGGAAGCGATATCTATGAGCAGCAAAGTGACAGCGATTTCAATGTAACCCACCCACTTTTTGTAACCTACCCCCTTTTGGAAACACCACGTGCACAGAAAAAAAAAATTATTTGGAACGAGACCTCGAAGCTTGCAGGCATCTTGCCTTCTGTTGTATCTCTTGATACTATGAACTTCTCGGTGATCAAATCACTGACCCTGGGCAACAAACGATCGATCTCTTAAGACTGGTGCAGGGTTCAAAGTTTGTGAGAGAAGGGGCCACTGATGTGCAAAACAAGGTTTCAACGACACTTGGCGCAGCGAGCTGGTGATGCTCACAACACACAGCAGCCCTCGCCAATTAGCCAACTGACAGCTGCAGACGGAAAGTGCACGAAGATGTTTTTGTGGACGAGGTCACAGCACGAAAGCACGATCCTGGGAAGCAAAACCACATGCCGGTATTTATCACAGAGTTAAGCCAAAACACAAACAACACCTATCAGTGCAACATTCCAATCACGAGTTCAGATAAACAGATCTTCAAGACTGATGCTTTCCTACAACTTTGTAGACTTTCTGTAAACAATAATAGTGTGAAAAATGTTTGTTCTCGAATCGTAACACCTAAATAAACTCGATTATATGGGAACTCTAATACCAAGAAGGAAAGCGTTATCTTAATTGGTTATTTTCTTCTCTTTCTCTTCTTTCCATAAGAAGGACTATTTTGTCCCTTCCGATTACATTTATTCATTTTTTAAGTTGTAATAAATGTTTCATGTTTTGTTGTTTCAAACAATAGTCGCACCACACTCGACCGTAATCGTGAAGACCAACTCTTTATTCCCTACCGTGGCTAATTACAGCATCAGGTATTTTTTCACTGAACAGGTCTTTCGGTGGTAGGATCGTCATCTCTTGAGGTCTCTGGAATAAAATCCAAAGGGAGATAATAAGCTTGTGTCCTCAAGTGTCAAGGAAGTGTTTCAGATTTTGAATGGACGTTAGAATCATAAGATCGGGTGTTGAAATGTTGTTTTAATTCTGCCCTTGTGGGTACTTTCAATAGTATTATTACTATTACTAGAACCAGAGACAATAAAGAAGGTTTTCTAATTATTGTTTTCGGCCTCAAAGAAAAGATAATCGCGTTCCCTTTACCGAACAAGAGCGCGAGACTTCTTCATCCTACAGAGTGGATCGAAATTGCTGCATCCGTTCCAAGACATGCACAAAGATGTTCAAAAACGAGGATGAAAGCGAGGCTATGATATTGCTGCGCAGCCAAAACCTTTTTACAGCTCATAAACTGGATGTTTGTGCGCGGATCTGTTGAAGCCCTTAGCTCCTCATAGTCTGCCAGGCCACCACAAAAGAGAAAGTGCTAACAAGGGAGTGGGCGCCATTTACAGCCGGGTTCTGATGCTGTGTAGTCAAGGGACCAGTCGGGGCTCACCTTACTGCAATTAAAAGCGAAGAGCTTTGTTTCATTATTTGTCTTGATGATGATAATCTTGTCCATCCTTATGATGGTCAGCTGCTACTGATGACGGCAATGTCGACAATGATAAAGATGATTAAAGAAAGAGATTTTTGTTTCTTTCTCTTTATATACGTGAGTGCCATAAGTAGTTTTTGTCTTTTTTTGTCTTTTCTTTTTAGAACACACCGTTTTATCTTATCAGTCTCAATGGCTTTATTGTCTACGTGATACTTGATATGTTGTTCAAGATGTACTTTTGATTTTGTGATAAGGGAGATAACATAAAAATGCGCTCACAAATCACTCTAATGTCAGTTTTGAACAAAGTTATTTACAAGCGACCCATTAGTTCCTAAAAGACAACAGTTGCAGAAACAAAATAATGTTAATTAACACAAGGACAAAAAGAAAGTTAATAAACTCCCAAAAAGCACACACACATACACTTTCTTAATCCTTTTCCCCACACATAAACACACAGACAGTTACACTCATATGCATACATATGCAACAAAATATTTCTAAGATTGAAATCTCAAGAGGCTTAAAAATAGTTTCTTAGCAACTTGATGCCTAACTCCGTATTGTATGTACTTTAACCACAGGAGAAAAAAATACCTTAAGATATAAAGATGCTCCATGAAAATGGATGTTTCGCTATACAATGGACGACTTTGCTCTCTCCTTTTCCTTCCTTCACTGACTAAAATCATAATGTATGTGACAGGACCCCTTAGATAACGACTGATGGATTCAATTACCGATCGAAAGCTGAGCTGGCAGAATCCGAGGGTTTGGTTGATTCATGATTGCGAGTGTGAAGCTCACCGGCATTTGGCTGCACGAAAGCAGGCGAAAATGGAGATTTCTTGGTATTTTTTTTTCTTTCTTTTTTTTCCTGGACCCTCCTGTTGCGTAAAGTAGCGAACGTTTGTTTTATTTATAAGGGGTGAATGGATGGTTTTAGTGGTATTGCTTGCTTTAAACGTGAGTGCCTACAAAGGAAAACAAAAAGGGAATGGAGGCTAATGTTAAACAACATGCGTGAAATGACATCCATTTTTTTCCTGTCCGTTCGATTGCTTGAAGTTGCTCTTGTAGGAGAAAGTTCGTTTGTTCTGTCATCACTCTTATGCCGGTTTGTGTTTGTTACTGCTGGACAATGACGCACACACAAACACACAGACACACACATGCGCGTACGCACGCACACACTCTCATGCACGCAAAAGAATGAGAAGCATGCGGAATTAAAATATTTTTACGAATACCGTAGTGTCAGAAACAGAATAATGAGGTTAACACATGCCGTTGCTGACCTGCTCTTGCGTGCATGAAGATATTGCCTTGAAAGGTGGCTGACCAAATAATATTCAGGACTTGTCACGTGACGCCTGTATACCTGTGGACTGATTTTACCAAACGCCGGAGGCCAGTGCAGGTCATTCTACTTCCGTTCTAAATTTAACTCTGAATTGTTAACGCCTGCTTCCGTTCTAAAGTTAACTACACTCTTAATGGATGCTTCTGCTCTAAATATTCTCTTTCTAAAAATGGCTGCTTCCATTTTAAAATTATCTTTTTTATGTTTGTTTCCGTTCTTAAGTTAGCAGTGTATTATTATTCACGCCTACGCAAACACTTTGTTTATCAACGTTGTTAGTAATCAAAAATAAATAAATTGTGGTTTTTTTTTTAGTAGTAGTCCTGGGTGCGTTTCAGCATTGCCCTACAGTTAGAAAGACAACGCTTGATAAAGCTCGTCAACATGGCATCTGGAGAAAAGTAGAACAAAAGTGTCAGACAGCTGACACATGGTAACGCATACTGTCGTCCGTAAATTCCCGGTAAATTCTCATTAGTAATCGTAATTTAAAACACATTTTTAAAGCTTCTATCCGATTTACAAAAAAAAAGAGAAAAAAAAACAACCTCTGAAGACCCAAAATGCTCGGCCACGGGAGGACGATGCAGAGTCCCTGATGGAACACTGGGGGATAATGACATCCAGAGGAGCGGAGTGTGAAGCTGCTCCATAAAGTCACTGCCTCCTCCGCTCTCTGTGCTTCAGCTGTCAGGACTGGTTACGAGCATCTGTGATCATCCTGCTTCCTTCTGAGCACCAAGCCCATGGCACCACGGGTGGTCATCACGTGCCTCGCTCGCGCCAAGATGTGATTGTTCGTGGCGCAGGTTTTTGATCTTCTCTGCCCTTGGCCCCGACTATCGACAACGAGTCCTAGTACACCTGGCTGATGTGAGACAATGTGCATCCTAGTGCACCTGGCTGATGAGAGACGAGGAGCGTCCTAGTACACCTGGCCGATAAGAGACGACGAGCGTCCCAGTCCACTTAACTGATTAGACAGCTGATTAGGATTATTGTTATCATGGTCATGAAGATTATTTTGTACAGCATCACAAGAGTGGAATTATTCATTAACATGACTTGAACAACAATTATTGCTAATGAGACCGACGAAAGTTACGGTGATGATGATGGTAACAGTGATGATGAAAGTTACGGTGATGATGATGGTAACCACGATGATAACGACAAAAGCCATGAAGAAGGAGAAGAAAACCATTGATTCCTTTAATTTTGAAGAATGTTTCCCTGTATCGACACTTTATTTCACAATTTCTAGAGTTAGATGTTTCCAGCTGTAGAGACAGAGTGGCACATTTTCAGGAAAACACAGAACACAGTTTTCACAACATGGATGGTCCTAATATCACGAATTTTGAATGATAAACCCAGATGAGAACATAACTAGTGTTCACAGTTATCTCAAAGACATCAAATACCCCTTTCACAACTTTTTATGTAACATTCAACATCCACAACAACAAGTAAAGCAACATATTATTGTAAAGTAAATGCTTAAATAAATTTTCTCCACAATCAAAATGTATCCAAAAGTTTGTTTCTTTTTTTAATTATAGCATTTCCTGTTGTCTTTAATCCATCATCCCAACTGCCCTTAACATCATCCATATGACAGTTTTCATTTATTAAAAAAAATCATTCCCATGTACCATCGACTCCCTGCCACAGCCTGCCATTTATCAAACTTGTTGCCATTTATATAAAGAGATGTTACACTGACGAAAATAATAACCACATAGAAATATACTTACATTATGAGACTAAGTCTGAGGCCACGCGCGTCTTGAAACAATACAATACAGGATACAATAGAGTGAGGGATGAAGTGCTTGGTGTATTTGATTTTCACACTGAACACTAAATAATTATTACAACCACAACAGGTCACATAATATCACAGTGGACAAAGTCCAGTTTAGCATTTGCACTAACAGAGGTCAGGGAGGCATCGACATGGAAGCTGCATATAGAAGACTGGGAGATATGCAGAATGTCCATGAAGTAGAAACATGTGAACCTCTCAGGGCATTGGAAGTATTATGCTACATCTTTGGCATACACAACACAGCTTGGGTTTAATCTGTATTTTCTCCGATTGAAAAGTATGATCTGGAAAGATGAATTTTGTGGATTCAGTTTTTCTTGCCTCCTTGTGGAGCTTTTAGATGTCTCGGATGGTTAATGATGGTTAAATCAAGCATTATTTACTCTTCCCAAAATGAAAGGGTCTGTTGTCATTGAACAGCGATACCCAGCAGTTGCGAAGGAAATATTTATGTCAGGGCTGATGGAGGATTGTGACAACCTCTACTCTCCACCCAATCTCCGCCCCTTCCCCCCCCCCCACCTATGAGAAAACACACGAGACGGTCCATCTTTGCCTTCACCCCGCCACCTACTCCACCCCTACCCACACACACAAACCCTTTGATCTGGCATCACCAAACCCAGTCTCACCCTGCCTCCATAACACACGAGATAAACATAAATAAAATCATCAAATTCAATGAATCCAACACTTTCATCTTCCATTCCACTCACTGTCGATGACGATTAACTTTAGTATCTTTCTGCACACTTCCCCATCTCCCACACACATAAATACCTCAAGAACGTACACACTTAAAAAAGAATAAATACCAACAGAAAACAGCCGAAAAACAAAATTTAGATGATTAAAGTATGGCTACACAACATCACATGGAACTACCCCGTGCAACCTTTTTTGTGATGACAAGAAACGACCAAGAAACCTCTTAAGACCCTGACACGATCGCATCCAAAGTCTCCCACATTGTTGAGTCTAATGTTATCCTGATCCTCTTAATTTCTTGTTTAATCCTTATCCTGATCTTATTTATTTATTGTGTAATCCACATCCTGACTATATTATATTATTGAGTCTAATACTTGTCCTCCGCTCTCTCTCCCTCATACATTCCCTGGCAAAAATCGCATTATGACCAGACACACTCTATCAACCCTGCCTTCATCTGCCTAGGTCATCTCACCACTGTGTGGGCAGAACCTCCAGACGGTCAAAGAGTAAACACAAAAACAAAATAAGAAAACAGATAAGACTTTCATGAGGACGAAATGTGATAAAAACTACAACAGCTTCAAACCGGAGATGCGTCCGCCTGCAGACAATAAAAACTGGACAAACTTCTTGGTGCATGGCCCAGTCTTTGCTATCATGGGAGCCTAGTACTACACAACATATTGGAGAAAATCACGCAAGAAGCCATTTTGTGATAACCTCACTCCCACTTCCATCGGTGTAGACATAATCTGTTTTTGCTTCGCAGAAGACGTCGTAGGGCAGACAGCAGCAATGAAGTTCAGGACCTCACCAACAAACTGACAGAACAGAGGCACATGGGACAGAAACTTTTGTTCATCTGATGATTCTTTGCCGGGGCTGTAATCACAAAGTAGGGATAACATTAACCAAGGATTAGGGGGGTGAGTCAATAGGTTGGAAGCATTATGGGGGTCCAGAAGTTAGGAGCTGGCGCATAGAGGTCCCTGTCTTAAGTACACCTCATGAGGGTTTCTTGGGCAGAAGTACAAACCCTAACTGGACATAATAAAGATCCAAGAATAATAGTAAAAGGACTCTCATCTTTACCCTCTGATAGCCTGTTAGTACCGGTTTCTCAAGATGGTAGGTAGGGACACTAATATCCTTGTTACTCTGTTCTTCACCTTAACAATTAGATGATGAATCATTGGGTCTTCATTGAAAGGTGAATAATTACTGCTGCCGTTTGGTGACATTTACTTGAATGACTTCAGAACACCGGCCAAAGAATGCAAGTATTAACTTCAGTGACAGCTACTTGTCTACCTTAATCAGAAGTAGCTCAATGCATGCAACCTTACAACTGCCTGAACCAAATTCTCCAGATGCCAGCCATCACGACCTACAACTCTCCCTTCTCTCAACGCCCCAGTCCTCGTAAAGCAACTCCGAGCAACCCGCTCCAAATCTCATGCAAGCCTCACATTCTTCCTAAATCACATAGGACCCTCACCCTCTACCCCATCAACATCAGCTCAGTCCCTCAGACTGCTGCTGGCTTCAGTGTCCTCCCCTCAGACGATATGTTTCAGCAGATATGTGCAGAGGTAACAATTAGACGAGAAAATATTTCACTACAAAAGCAGAAGCCTCAACACATTAAAAACATTAACCACACTCATGTGTGCCAAGGTTCACTTCTTTTACATGTTAATGTGTATGTAAACTTATACACATTTAATACACACATATATACATTTATTCAAGGTTCATTATGCTTTCATGGGAGAAGCAAGAAACACCGTTAAACCAGTACATTTTTCTCATTTACATAGAATAATATTCATGAGGATACTACGATGAAGCTGTTGACAAACTTTAAAGTAATGTTTGAGAAGAAATAAAGATGATACTGCTTCATGGAGCTTCTGCAGTGTTTATTTTTTTATTCGTAATCCAAAGTTTACAAAGTATCTTGTAGCTAGTGTTGTCTACTTCATCTTCAAGTCACTTTACTACATGATTGAAGTTTTGTAGTGTTTGAATACTTCAGTGCCTCTTGTCTCAGGTTCACAGAAAGTTTGTAACTTTCTTATTATCCTCGAAATCAACATAATTTCCTCAACAAAGGTCTACTTAGCTGATCGTAATATTTATAGTCTCTCACTTTCTATCAGGTCTTCCAAATGCTTTTTTTCCAAACTCAGTGTCATTGACTATTGCAAGATCACATGATCACATGTTGCCTTTACCTTTAATATTACACCTTCTATATTATTGTATTACCTGCAACATCACAGACACCTGTCACACTCTCACACTGTATCTACCCTGGTGATGAAGTGTCTGAAAGTTGACTGTTGCTTTTTTCAGTTTCGTAAAGTTCCCGTTTTATCAATGACATTACAACAAAACAGACATCCAATTTTTGTACATTTCCTCCTTAATCATGCACCTGTAAAAATTTAAATCAGCTCGGCTATCAACAGGTGACATGTTAATCTATTTACTATCACATCTCTCGCGCTGAAACCTCAAAATCTTAATCATTTTACTTGTTATAATCAAACGGTGGAAATGTTTATTTCTCTGGTGCAGACGTGGCTTCAGAACTCTGAACAACATGTTTGGAACAATCGGTGAAACGGGATAAACACAGAATCACGCATGAGATCTGTGTAAACAATCAACAAACCGATCAGTAAAATCAGATTCACTTCAGTCTTTCTTGTTTAATAAATCTGGACTGCCGGTAGTAGTAGTAGACGAGACGTGAGAAGTGACCAGTGCAGGTCGAGAGGTCGTGACCCTAACCCCTGTGTACCCTCGACAACCTGGGAAGGGATCACAAGCAACCAGCGCTTGTCCTGCTGTCCGGTCAGCTGGCAGGATTGGTACCTCCAGCACGTCTTGCCTGATGGGGAGCCTGTAGGGTTGTGGCCCGCGGCCAACGCCATCGAGTGAAGACGTGGACGTCAATGGATCAGCACGAGCTGCTGCCGCACGTGTGGTCTTTGGTCCAAGGGCTGGCCTCGCGCGAACTGCAGCGTGAAAGGTCATACATGGAGGTGCGCGAGCGCGATTCCGAGTCCACGGTCGTCATGACAACGTGCGTGGAGCGAGTCCACGACCGTGAAATGCGGCGGTCGGACTTGTTGCACATGCGGCCCGAGAAGGCCAGGTAGATCCAGGGGTTGGTGCAGCTGTTGAACGAGGCCAGAAGAGCGATGATAGTCATAGAAGGACCTGGAAACAGGAAAGCAGAAAATACAACCATTATTTTTTTTAACAGACTTCATTTACGGAAGTGAACAATAAATTTGGTTTCTGCCTGAGGTTTCAGGACACATTTCTAACGAAGCAGTTACATTTCGGACACGTGAGCTGGAACTTTTTGCAGCAAGAGTAGGGAAAAAAAACCTCACAAATTTACACAAAAATTCTCTGAAAAAGTTTAGTTAAAACAGTCATGATTCTAAACCCATTTAGAAATTAACCAATTACTAGGAAAAGAAAAGAGATTCACTCTAGGAAGCAAAAGAATGGATCAATCCAAAATAGAAGGACCTGAATTTTATTTTTCTTAAGTTGTTTAGATTACTGATCGTATTGTTGATGACTGGTTGTTTGCTTTCGACCTTTGATTATTTAATTAGGATTTTTGTGTATTTATCCTAGACTTTCTCTCATCAAGGCTGCAGGCAAATTTGTCTGACGATTTCTTTCAAATAAGCTGGATGAGTCAATAGTCGATACTATTGGTCTTAACTATTAACAAAGTTACAGACTTGTTTTATTTTCTTGTTTTTATTTCTATTTTAGTTACATATTAAAGTTATTTATTTGCTCCACAGAATGTGTGCTAGACCCAACGAGCCTAGGTTGTATGTAGTTTCGGTCAAAATAACCATGTGACCATCATTTACCTTCAAACGTAATGGATTCATTCCACGCCGTCGCCATGTTGGCGACGAACCACGGGGCCCAGCACAACAGATAGCACAGCACCACGGCCAGGGTCAGCTTGATCGTCTTCATCTTCGACTTGGACACGCCCCTCTGGTGTCCGCGAGGTTTGCTTTGGTTGGACATCAGACAGCGCAACGATTGGGCGTCCTCGCGAGCTGAGTAGCCGTTGGCGTCACTTCCGCTGCGCCTCGAGCCGCCGATGCCGCTGTTCATGTTGCCACTGGTGTTCCTTTAGAAGAGGGGAAAAGAAAGAAAACATGAACAAGGTTTTCCGTGCAGATGGCCAAAAAAACCCAATAATGTTCTTGTAGAAGCTCTTGATTAAATTAAACTTTATGGCATAATGTTTTCGCAAAGGTCAGGAATATAAATTTGCTTGTTTTCCGAGATTCATAAAAAGACCGAACGATTAAAGGACTAGTAAGGTACAAAAATAAAAGGGATCATTTATGTGAAATAGTATCTGGCTCTGAGCTTTACCTAATCATCATGCAATCCACTAGTTCTTGAAGTAATTTAGTATGAGATACTTTTTATTGATTCTTTCGATTAAACTGTATATGGTGAACTTTTTACTTATAATACTAACATTTTATGAACATGTTAGTTCTACACATCAACACTACTTTTTGTCTTTAACTAAACTAAAATTATCGACTTCAACCACTATCACTTTTTGTGTTTAACCGATATAGGAATACAATTTGTACTCTCTAAAAATGAGATTATATTCCATTGTCGTAAAATGTATCAAAAGGATAAATCAGAACAGCTCTTACTTGAAAGATATACGCCAGACGAATCGTTTTTCGGCATGATCGCTTACTGACCAGTTCTTGCCCTGCTTGGCCTCTACGCTGACCCACACCACGTGACAGATGCGGCTGTAGCAAAAGGCCAGGATGAGCAAGGGTACCAGGTACACGGATATGAAGACCCAGGTGACGTAGGCTCTCAGCCCCCATTCCGGGTTAAAAATAGCAAAGCACTCATACTCATTGTTTCCCATCTGCAAATAACAATCCAGTGGATCAGAATTCATTTCACTTTATAAAACTTTTTAATGGCGATTGCTATTTTTTTCCTGCTCTCCCATCTTCCAAAAATGTCTCAAATAAAATTCAAGTCGTTAAAGAAAACTTTAAAAAGTTGTTCATGTTCACAGACGAGAATTTGTTTTTTCAGCTCACGTAAACATCTTCAAAGAGACATTATTTTCAATGTCTTTCAAACTCGGGGTGGGTTTTTTAAGGGGTGGATGGGGAAAGGGGTGCGTGCTTTGCACGATCGATCCAAGGTGGTTGTGTTTTCCTTTCTGCGTGCATAAAGCTTAGCCACTCCTTGCTTCCAAGCGCATCGTTAATCAGGATCACCCCCCGAAGCAGAATACCACAGAGACATGGGAGGCTGTTGAGACTAAGAGACCTACAGATGCTGGCAATAAATGCTTTACCTCTGTCTGGAGATAAGAGAGGTGCAGGGTTCTTTGAAAAGAACTTAGGTGCTAAGCTAGCTGTCTCACCGGATGAGAGTGGTTGTACACCGCCCCAATTTGTTTTACAGCTTCTAGAGAGGGTGGCATGAAGGGGAAGAAAGCAAGCGATTTGCAGTACAAATTCTTTTATTAGCTTTGCTTTTGTTTGTCCTTTTTGTTTGTTTGTTTGTTTGTTTGTTTGTTTGTTTGTTTTTTGTTTTTGCTGTCCGCATTTTCTGACAGAAGTGCTATCCATTCCGAGCATGTCTTTCTAATTCTAAGGGGAAGTTAGCTGTCAACCTTTGAACAGCAGCTTCGGATCTGCAGCATATACTTGTAGAGTTTTAGGTCTTAAATTATTGCCTGGCTATTGTTTCATATGATTTGTAGCAATGCCTGCCGTTTATCTACTTGATTATCTACTTTTTATGTACTTGATTATCGTTCGCAGCATGACCGTAATGTTGTGGTGGAGCGGTAAATCACTATACCTCGTCCTCCTCATTCATCCTCATTCCTCCTCCTCCTCCATCATCATCCATCATCATGTTCTACATACATCATTACTTAAAATGTATGTCTGTACCTGATTCTTAAGCACGTCTAACCACTCTACGCGTGATGTATTTCAAAAGTATAACCCCTGTCTACACTTGATTTCTATCCAGACCCGAATGTATACACGATTCTCAAGCATGTCTTACCACTATGAGAGATGTACTGCGAACAAGTGGCTATACGTGGCTATACGTGGCTATACGTGGCTATACCCACACCAAACCCCTGACTGCCTGTGACTGTCACGAACTTCTAATTAGCGCCTATTTGTGATGCATTACTCACGTCTTGCAGCCGGAAGATGATCAGCTGCGGGATGGAGAAGACGATGGCCAGACCCCAGGCCAAGAGGATCATAAGATGAATTCGCTTGGGCGACAGGGTCTGATTTGTCAGCGGGTGACAAATGGAAACGTAGCGGTCGATGGCGGCCATTAACAGGACGTAGGAGGAGGCGTACATGGCCACCACGTTGACCTGCGGAAAAGAGTTTATAAAAGCGTTGGCAAGACCTCTCTCACCTGTTAATGCACCTCCACTCCCATCCGAATAGAAACACCTACGTGCCCGCACAGACATACAACATAATCGCACTTAAAGGTATTCATTTCCTGAGTGCTTTTCTACCAAAATGGAGTACCTTTTGTACCTGCCTGACTTTGTCCTTATTTATGGTGTTAGGGGACATATCAGAACATTGTAGTAGTACATATTTTAACATTTAAAACCTGGATGCAAGAATAGAAATCTGTTTTAATGTGTACATAAACATTTATGTCTATTCATCATGAGTGCTCCTTATAATGAATGTACATTTCCACAAACATATATATATATACAAACACACACGCAGAAACCACCATCAACAACTTAACATTCTACAGCGAATTCTGACCTTGATAAAAAGCTCTCAACGTTCGAACTTTTTAAACTTCTCAAGTACCAACCTCTCTTTCAATTTTGAATTTTCTTTGTTCGTTTTTATCTCTTCTACTTGATATGAATAAGCCGTAAAGTAATCGAAATGCATCGAACCGTGCCAAAAATTTGTATTGTCATATGTATCAATATATTAAGTTGAACAAGAACTTCCGAGACACTTCTTGGCAACTCGTTAGTGCAAAAAGAGCACTTAGTCCTTTGATGTGGAGATCGACACGTCTTCAGTTTTTTTTTAAACGGAAAAGGAGTTTCTTCGTGAAAATCGGCGAATCTTGCTAATTGTTTAGATAGGTGATAAGATATTGCCAGTAACAGAAAAGAACATTTGAAATATGTTACCCATGTCACTAAATTATCCATTTTGTTGACAAATAATGATTATACCCAGTTAAGTACACGAAAGAGGACAAACAGGATAGGGTTTAAGAATGGCTTCCAGCAGAAACATAACAGCCGAATGGATGAAATGGAAATTGTCAATACAAGCAAAGCTTGTTTGCATCTGAAGTAGATGAGGTTTCATTGCTTCCTTAAGCAGGAAATATATATTTACAGAAACATTTTCCCCCTTAGCAATATTCTGCAAATATCTAAGGTTGACGTCAACAGACTGATAGGAAGTCATTCATTTGGCAAACTTCATTCATTGAGGTCTTCACGAGCTTCCGAGCAGATACAAACCCAATGACCTATTACTTTAGCAGTTGACTTGTGCCCCGTGGAGATAGGGGCCAACATTTTATCTTTACTCGCTTCTCTTTTTTCGTTACCAATCTCATTCCTACGAGAAATCATATAAGCTAAGTGAGAAAATCAGGCTTTCGGCATGCAGTGTGTCTCAGGTTTGCTATACGCGGCTGGTCATGTGGTCCATCGATCTGTTTATCTCAGGTTTGGCGTGATCGCGAGAATCTCGCGCCTTTGGGGAGGGAGAGCTGTTTCACTTCCCTTGACAGATAAAGCAGAGTGCAATCTAAGACCTGCAAGATCAACGAAAGCAATGCTAGGAAACCCCAATCGTGACCACCACAGCGACCCATGAAAAAAAGTTAAACGTTTAGAGGCTTGGAACCGCGAGTTTATTGCCCACTAAGCCATGAGCTTCCGATAAAGAAATCCCCAAATATGAGAAATGCATATTCGCGTACTTTGCTTTTCTCGTTTATATCTTCGCATTGAGGAAGGAATGTGTTCAGGAAGGACTGTGTGTGTGTGGATAGAATGTGTAATGCATATTTTCTGTTAAATGCAACTTGCTGCTACCTCCCTAACAGGGCTGTCGCCGCTGGCATTCTGCGTCGATGGCAAGTAATATTGAAGACTTTATAGTTCTTTTTTGTTTTTGAATTTATTCTGAGTTTGTGTGAGGCACGATTCACACGTCGAAAATAAAACTTAGAAACAGTTTTGATATAGTTCTTTTTTTTTTCATTGGTCTAAGACCTGTTTATATTATGTATACATTCAATCCCTCAACCACCAACCCGCTGCCGCACCAACCTAGGCAACCACTAACTCACCAAGCTAGTCTCTCTTTTCATGAATGCGATATTTGTGTTAGTGTGTTCGCTTGCGCCTGTGTTTGTGTGTGTGTGTATATATATATACAAAGAGAGACAGTGTCTGTGCGTTCCATTTCATAACACATTTCTGTTACCTAATCGGCCCCTTCCTTCCTTTTACATGCAAAAATCTGTTTTACATACTGAAATATGTCCTCATAAAACAGGCATGGTGCAGATTTGAATGCATTGCCATGTATACACATCTATCCAACTTTGGGTCCGCTACTTGTCCTTATAAGGAACAATTTCAAAGCCCTAAACACATTGAGGCGTATAAGATGTTCCATTTTGGTATCAAAACAAAATGTGCAGGAATAAAAAAAAACAAAAAAAAAAAAAACAACACAACAACAACAACAACAACAAGAACAAACTATTGGTTCCAAGTACATTTATCGTGTCTTGCTTTCAAGAGACTACAGCAACACGCTTGCACTACTCACATATCTCACGAAGCGACATAGAAAGTCATCTCCGTAGAACTGATTGGTGATGTCCATCAGCATCTGCGGAAGGACGTGAAAGATGCCCACGAAGATGTCCGCAAGACTGAGGTGCACGATGAACCACTGCATGCGCGTCAGCTTCTGACGGCGCAGGCGCAAGACGACGAGCACGAAGACGTTGCCGAAGAGCGCCAGGTACAAGATGGTGGCGAGCACGGCAATCTCAGCCCTGGCCAGGGCCTCGTCCCTCTCGAAGTAGCTGAGCGAGGCGTTGGTTGATCGGCTAATCATGGAGGAGTTCGGAGCCATGTCTCCATCCGACGAGTTGTCTGACAAAAGAGCACTCTCCGTCGAAACGGACCCCTTCAAAGCAGCCCCAGGAGGGAGGGTACTGTCAGCCTCCAGGACATGGCTGTCGTCTGCTTCTCCTGCCATTTTTAGGGGCCCCAGCTGGTGTATGCAGTTTCCTTGTTGACCTAGCTGCACTCAGCCAGCTGACCTCTTCAATGCCTTCGCGAAGTTACTGATTAGAACCTGTTGCAGAACTTCCAACAAGTCTGAAAAAAAGAAAAAACAAAAAATCGAGTTACACCATGTATATAAATGGTATTTGAGATATATATATATATCTTCTTCGAATAAAAACTCAAAAACAAAACTAATAAAACTTAGAAGTGAAATATTCGTTCAGTAACAAATTTTTTTGTAAAGATTCTGTCTCTCAAAGTCACGAACTTGCCCTTCACTTGCATAACTGCACACCCATTCACAACCAATATTCTCATATTGCCATTAACGTAAAAAATAAATAAAATATGGATCGGGTTTAAATAAACGAGAACGATTTTAGGATTCAATCAAACGAGCTGGTTCCAAAGACAAACATTCACGGCCTATGTAAACCAATGGAGCTCAAGTTACCCGCAGAACAGCGGAAGGGACTAACTTTAAAATTATCCCTAACTCTGCACTCGGCAAGTGAGTTGACCATTTACTTTTCCCCCGTCCACCCCGACTTTAGTTATTTAACGGATGTGGAGACCATCCTTGAGGACCACTTGAACCGCTTTGATGCATAGACAGGAGTAGACAGGACTGAATGGTTCATGTTTGCGTTGGACAATCAGCGTCGGAGCTTTTTAAGTTGTCTTCGATGGTTAATGGACTAAAGCAGCATTCTAAAACAAGTTTGGTAACTCTTGGAAGCTTGACGATTAGAATTTTGATTAACACGGATGAGGGAAATGTCAGCATTTAGGTTAGTTATTGAAAATATAGGCTTCATTTATAATGCTTAATAAAATTCACAACAAGGACATAGCATTTAAGGCCTGGAGGCTCAATCAGGATCTGATTCATTTCAAAAACGTTTTTTAAAAATAAAAAATTAAGTCCTCCGAAATGTTCATTTCTCATGCCACAGAGATTTACTTCGATCTTCTCTCACCACTTGAATCCACCTTTTGGCGACTTCATTAGAGTAAATAACAAAAATTCCTTTGAATTCTGGTTATATTCCGACAAATCTTTCCAAAAATCTGAGCGATAATATGCTGTCATTAAGTGCACAGATATGAAGCTTGGAAACATTGCCTCAGGAGAAAGCCCAAACGGTTAGAAGCCAGGAACATGTTTGGTGAGCAATAAAGTGGACATTGCGATGTGTGATGGGTGAGCAGCTACCAAGAAATGTGTACAAAAATCTTTTACGGTTGGTCGAACTTACCTGTTGGCTTATTTGGACAGCAGGAAAAGTAACTGATAAATTAAGTTAAATTAAGATTGATTAAATAAATCTATTTTAACAAATAATTTAATTAGTCCAATTTTTAACATGATTTCTTGCTTCTTTCACTTCGTATTTTCTTTTATTTCTTCATTTAATCGTTCTAGTTTTATTTTTGTTCTTTAATTCTTTTATTTGTTGATTTTCTCCGTTAGCTTATCCTTTCTTTTTATTTCTTTATTTTCACTCTCTGGGTTATACCAGGACATTGCTTGACGATGCCCACCAAACTCTTGATTTGCTTTCTTTTCACCAACCGTCACTTTTTCCTCTTCTGATATGCGAAGTGTCAGTAAAGTTATATATCCTTCATTCTGCCATGTAAATAATTTGTGTTATGAGAGCTTTTACATTTAAAATCCAGCTGCCAATTGCCCTTTCATTTTAAGAAATCCTTCACATTAAGAAAGCAGCTCCAAATTACATTTTCGTTTAAAGTTTTCTTTGTTAAAACTAAAACGACCTTCGTGTGCAAGATGTGGCGAGTATGCATCTGCGAGAACAGATTTTTTGATGAACAGTGTAAATAAAAAATATCAGCATACAAATCTTCTCTAGCTATCAGATGCTCACATAAATCAGAAACAAACAAAATGTATGTATCCTAAGTATAGCATGCAATTGAGGTTAGCAAGAAAGACTGGAGGGCCAGAGAAAAATGAGACTTTAATTACATTTCTTCTTCTAATCTGAGAAGAGTCCCTAGTGGCAGAAACTTCCCTGCAGGCGCGAGACCAGCTGACGTTCAGGGCTCGGAGTCACTTAGAAACTTTCATTCCAGAGGCAACTTGAAGGGAAGATAAATGGAAAAGCGGAGGGAAGGCTTTCCAGACTCGTGTACAGGTTTTGGAGAAAGACTGCGCAAAACTGAGTTTAAAAAAGAAACTTCTGGTCCGTGCCTCAGGGTCAGATGCATGCTGACAATAAACCAACAAGCGGATAACATTCCAGCAAGGATTAATTTCAACAGGCAGAGTGAAACCGTTCTTTTTTTCCAAGGAAAGAAAAATTTTAAGGTGGGCGGTCTCTTCGATCAGATGTTCGTGAGCAGAAAGTAGGAGGATCGTCACAAATGAGCACGATGCTGTGTGGTTGTAGTCTTCTTCTCTCCATTGGCCATTAAAGGCTCACCGATCAAAATGAGGAAAAGAAAGTTGTGGTTAAATGAGCGACGAATAGCTTCCCTTGTCTTACTCTCGCACACTTTCTGCATCTCGAAGACCACGTGGACTTTGCGCATGCGCTTCTGGCATAATGGAGAAGGTGGCGATGCGTGCAGGGTGTCGGATCGAGAGGGTGGCATCACGATGAAGAAACTTTTTAATTTATTGATTTTTTCCCCACTCTCAGTTCGATGGTCTGGAGATTGCTTCATCATGATCCACTTCTTGAGAGCACGGTATTGGCGATGCGCAGAAAATCTTGCCCAGCAGCCACAATCATTTCTTGAAATTCTTAGGTCAGCATTGAGACAGCTCTGAATTCACGAAGACAAAACAGGTTGTCATTCCTGATATTAAGCAAATGTCTCTTGTAGTTCGCGACAGTCACGATAGCCTCATGGAGTGTGTAGTTGTCCATCTGAACTATTGCGCATGTCCTGTTCCGTCGGCCCCAGCTTCTGCAGCCATCAATTTCCGTAGATCATAATCACCTCTGCAAGGAAAGGCCTGGACCCTCTCCTGCTGCACTCCAAGTTGCATGGTGGCTAATCATAAATCAAATCCCTTGGCCAAAAGAGCGTGAAATGGAGACAGGCTAAAGGTCAAAAGTCTAGGTGCGCAGCGAAGGGAGGGACGACTTCAGGGAGCGTCTCCTCGCTAATCTCGGGGCGACGGGTGAAGAGACCTCTGCAGGCTGCGAAACAGCAGGCTTGTCACAAGACCATAAAGCTGATCAGTGCCAAGTTCCTCTCACCCAGAGACGGTCCCGGGTGACAGACAGGCTTAGTAAGCCAGCAGCGAACCCGCTAGAGAAAAAAAGTGGTCCGCTTACAGAAACCTGCCTCCCGTCTTCTCATCTTACTACACGCTCCGGAAAGCTTAGTAAAAGATGCAGACATGACTCGTGCCAAGATAATTTCACCGAAGCCTTCCTTAAGTGGTGGACCCGTCAATCAGTGCCAGCCTTATCTTAAAACCATAATGATGTAAAGTTTCGCAGACTGGATATGTACAAGATGGCTGAATGAAAGGAACTGCTTTAAACGGATTGTTGGAGGGAGGGCTTAGGACAAAGTAGTCTTAAAGGACTCGAGGTGCATTGTTTTATGATTGGGTAAAGTTCAGTCCCAGATGTTAGTTCCCCTTATCAGATCCTCCTTACTTCCATTAGTGAGATACACGTCCATTAACACTACCACACACTCACGGATGTGAAATCTTTCTATGCATGGTAATGTTTGTAAGCGTGTACCTCGAGAAAGGAACTGGACTTCCCCCAGACTTGGGGAAAAAGCTTTTTCCGCTGAGCTTTATTATGTCATTATAACAATATTTCACGTTACTTGACTTTTAAGACAGACAGAAACAACAGCCACTACAACAAGCTCGGAAGAAATTTTACGGACATGACCTTAGCAAATGTCTGGGACTTGAAAATAACTGGTCATCAATGTTTTCAAAAGATATTTCGTTGTCTAATCCCTGAATGTGTAGTTACAGCTATTCTTCAAAATTGAGCAGAAAATCAACATGACATGGACACATGGTTTAAATAATATTAACTTATTTCCTCTAAAATTACTCAGTAAAGCTATCTAATACGGATTCGAGACACTAAGTACAGTGTTATTAACTAGAAAGCTCTTTAATAACTTTTTAACCAAACATTTAACTGCAATGTTGTCCACGAGCATTTGAAAGTTTCTTTAATAACTTAGCTTTTTAAAAGCAACAATTTTGATGAATTATATCAGGAGACAGAAAAGTGGGACTCTCTGAGACCATCCTCTACATGTATATGTCTTTCAAGTTCAGTCATCGAGTTTCACGCTACAGAAAATCGTGACCTCATGGAGCAGACGACATAAATTCAAACTCGTAATGGATTCAGTCTGCTGTCGAGGGTCAGGCAATGATTTACAGACAACATTGTCTCCAGTACTCATAACTGCACCAGTGTTTAAGTTACAGTCGTAGCCGACGAACTGTCAGCTTTGTCCAAACGCTACCAACCTCTCCTCGAGCTCGGGGTCAAAGGTGACCATTCATCCTAACGTCAAGGCTCTCTCAAACTCCTGTTGGTCCACATACTAGCAATGACCTTAGCGACTTTGGGACCTCTATCATCCTCAATATATTCCTTAGGCCTCACGAACCGGAAAGACGATTTGTTAATATGACAGTTATTGGCGTGCGATGCATATTTCATACTTCATAACTTCCTCAACACTAATGATGTTTACATCTGTGTTTTCAACTGAAATCGACAAATATTATTTTTGATGTTTCGAAGGGTTCTTCTGACAACATCGGAAATGGTGGTAGTGATGTGTGCTGGACGTCTGCTCGCTGACCAGCTGTTTCTTTTGAAGCCTCGCTTTCAGTTTGTGTCGCACGAGCTCCGCCGACGTCTGGGAAGCAGCCTCGTCTCGGCGCTTTCCATCTTTCCTGGATGAATTATGCACTCCATTATCTCCGCTTCCAGAACGAATCGGGGTCGAGCGCCTCTGACTGATTGTTAGAACATGTCCTGCTGTAAAGAGCTGCTCTACGGTGGTCTGGTACAGTGTTCGTGTTGATTCGATTATTCTAAACTGTTTCTAACTGATGAGTTCCCAGGTTGCTTCTCTTTCAAACGCGACCTTCAGACGTGGACTGTACGAAGAGATTGCTTCCTTGAACATCGGGTGGTTCCTAGCTAATCACAAACATCTCTACTTCCGAAATTAATAAATAAAGTTCCAGGGGGAAAAGAGTCCAACTCCTTAAAACCCATTTACGTTAAAGAATACTCTGGTATGTCAAGAACTTCACAGCCACACACATTCCTACACACAAAATACAACAAAAATAACTTATAAGCTTAAGACAGTGCACAAAGAAATCCACATCCATACGAATTTTCTAACACGATTTTGGGATAAGGTCGTATAGAAAACATAAACTCGCACACCGGGATAAAGATGCATATATATATTATTTCATAGCATCAAGGGGTTTAACATCGCTCGCCGCAGGATGAAAGACGATCCTGTGAGTCGTCGCCAAGGGAACGATGCATATTTCGTCTCCAGTCCAACGCCAGTGGTCAGTCAAGCATTACAAGATTGTCGCACGGTTAGATTCTTATATTTCTCTTGTTATGTCTTCCTGGCTGGTCACGTGGCTACAGGCTTTGAATTCCTTTACGTGCTTCCGCTCTGTCGTCTCCGGGCGCGTCATCCATCTGCCGATGTTAGGGCTGGCAGTGACGTCACGTTTAACCCCCCCCCCACTCTTAATCTCTTAACAGTCGCCACCCCCGTCTTCTGGCCAGCTTGGTCTGACCTGGGCTTCATGGTTGTTTTGCAGTTTTCCAACGAAACATTTCAATTATTTATTTTAAAACGATATTAGGGAGGGATTTCTGGATTCGATTTTTAAGACGACGGCTTAAAGAATGAAGCAGCGTGTTACATAACCGTAAAACTTTGAGTTGTCCTAGGTATGACGAGATCATCAGGGTACTTCGTGAAAACTACCAGACGTAAACACTTTAAACTTTCGGTTGCCATCTGACACACCTCCCGGAGCCTGATTTTTATTTTCCCTCGGTCTCTTGCCCAGATGACATCATTACACCCTCGACTGATGATTTAGGCCTCATTTTCTCACCAACGAGACTCTCCTTGTCTACACGAAGAACACCAGACTCGTTTCTAAGGTCGTATAACATATATGAAACATAAATCACATGACATAAGGATTAACCTCTTTCTGTGTGGCTTCCTAATGAAGCATCTCCGTGAGCCAGGGACGTCCAGTCCAACATCCTGCATCTTATCACAAAGAAAAAAAAAATCGCTCAGACAGGGTGAGGAACTGATGTGCGCTAAACCAGCGACCCATGACTACAAAGCTTGAACCAAAGAGAACAGCTGGACAGCTGATAATGGCTGTCACACAGTCAGCACAGAAGAGAAAGTTCTATTTCTACAAGATTTTTTTCGGCGTACTTTAAACTAAAAGTTTTGGGTGTTCTCACAGAAATGCTGATATAAACTCATGGATTATTTTCTTGGGCGGCCAAGAAACATTTAAGTACGATTTACAGTGCATTTTTATATTCTTAGATAAGAAGTAGATTTGTATTTAATTATAAATATCAACTTTTAAGCCTTCTCTAGCCCCCAAGCACTCACTACCTCACTAACCTACACCAAAACACACATTCCCAGGATCGAGTTCTTTATGACTTTTCAGCCAGGTACACTTGGTGTCGCATTTTATATATCTGTCTACCTAAACATGAAACGACCCTCCCCATGTCTTCGTGTGTTAATATTCTCCTCAAGGTTCAAGCAGTGTTTTGGAAATACGAGAAGCGTTTCAGTCTTCTGTCTTGAATGGTTCGAATGGTTCTACTAGAAGATTTTACAGCCTGAGGATTGCTGTGAGACCAGACAGGAAAGTAGTCTCTGTAAGATTAATTTTTTATCATACACACAATGGGATTTTGCCAGAAGGTAAGGAGGACATTGATGTGCCTCAAGTGGACGCACATGACTTTAAGACGTTTTAGCAAATCTGATAATGGGTATTCGATTTTTGTCTCCTCAAATTATTAAATGTAGCAGACATATATTTTAGCACGCATGCCTGCATTTACTGAGATGGAATGACTGTGAACCCACCTGGGGAATGACTTTTTCTCACTGTTGGTATTAGTTTGAACCCTTTGAACCCACACAGCAACAAGATTCGAACGTAAACGTCTTCTGTTTAACTGAAACCTATAAACATCCTTGATTCTAACTTTTCTGAGTTTTTAGTTTTTCTGCAAACCTTTAATGTTTTCTAATGCTCTTGTGTCTTATCTTCATACCCAAGAAAGAGAACAAAACCATGCATTTACAGGGAATAAGTCAGAGAACAGAAAGTAAAACAAAACAGTTCTGACGTACACAAGCTACATCACAAAAATAAACATAACTAAACCAGTCTTAGCCAGAAGGAGAGTCAGCAAGGGGGCAGAAACGATTTCAGGCTTCAAACGTCAAGAAAATTTTCACCCAGGCAAAAGAAAATCAGTAAATGGACCTCCGCTTACTTCAACCGCCACAGTCACGTAACTGCATCTTTAAATTCCGGTTAATAAGAAGATTAAAGGCGGCACTCATTGAGGAAGTTTTCTGGATCGATAAGCGCACCGATGACCAGAAAGAGGCTCAGGTAAATGGACAACCAAATGGTTAGTCCATGATGACAGACTTTGAGAAACGCAGTCTGGTGTGGAAACGAAGAAAAATAGATGTAAGGAGGAGGAAAATGGCTGAACGCGAAAAAGGAATGAAGAAAGAAGAAAATAATTTAGGTTAAAAAGTTGGAAAGAGAGAAATAAAATAATAGAAAAAAATATTTAGAGAAAAAATTGGGAAGATGAATTCAAAGAAAGGAGAGATTAATTTGAAGAGAATATAATCAAAAATGAAGGAAAGAACGCAGAACACTAGTTGAAGAGAATGACAAAGAGAAAGACCGATCGTCAGAAAGAATACAGGCAGAAGGTATCATATTTAGGGAAAAGCAAGGCATCTGGATAAAGAAAAAAGGGAATGAAATAGAAAAATAAAATGGAATACATAGAATGTAGATGGGTGAATGGAGAAAGAAATGGCCAGTCGTGCGCCCGTGCAGGCAGGAACTCAATCAGCATCTCGCGCCCCTACGGCTGGACTTTCTCTTCCAAACCTCCGATGCTGCGGACAGAATTTATGGCGCAGGTTTTGTGTTCGGTTGTATCTGCCATGCTTGAGCTGAGTGACTGTTTCTTAACACGAGTTCCTGAAGCCTTAACGCCCCTACTCACTGTTAATCTTGATATTTAAACATTTTGCGTCAGGCGCCGACATCAGACATGAAATTAACTTTTTTCAGATTTTTTCCAAGTCGCTTGATAATTGTGTTTATGAGAATATCATTTCGGCGTTTATAATCTGCCAACTGGGAAAGCATTCATTAAATCTGTTAAAAATAAAATTACTGGCTCAAGATCTGCCTGATTATCTGTTTTCTTAGCTACCTTGTCGTGAAATCAGATGTCCGCCCGAACAGGTGTCTGCCCCTCTCTCTAACATTCGTGTGAGTGTCTGCTGTGGTGGCGAGGGAAATGGCTTTAATACCAACCAGCAACTAAAGCTACATCACGACAACACACACAACCCTGTAAACAGATGCCACATGCAGAGAAAGAACAGCGTGCCGGAGACGAGAGTCGAACCCAGGACAGCCAACCCTCAGAGTATTAGCGACAGGTGCTACCCATTATGTGTCTGCTGTGTAAAGCTCATGATTTAAATACAAAACTTGTGTAAAAAAATCGTAATTAGTAGAGTTATTTTTAAATCTGGAGTAGAAAAGGAGTTTGTTAGGAAATTGTGCACACACGAACACCTCCACAGTGCGCATGTGAATTTTGAATTTTAAAATATAACAGTTTAGGGAATATCCTTTGCATTTAGTGGCTGACTCTTGCGCCTAGTCTAGAGCTTAAAACACTCTGCTCATCAATGTGATTTAATCATGTGTCGTACTTAAACAAAAAATGTGACTGAAATCCAACACATGCGCATTGTGAGGTGGGACTCTTGTTCTTAGGCAGACATCTAAGCTCACAACACCAGTAAATACACTTATATTTTTATTGCAGTCTCAAGTGTCTATTCATATTCTCCTTTTTAAGGAAGGAGAAAATTTCGTCCACCTCACTGCAGCATGGTCAAATAGTGGATTTTGCTCTATGCTCATGCACTGAGAACCTTTCCCGTGGTAATTATTCAAAATCTCTCTCCCCTCCACACAAAGGGCAAGGACGCTTATCACGCGCAGACATGGATGGCGGGCAAAAACATCGTTAGGCAGACATGCCGAAACCCTTCGTAAACAAGCTTTTTGTAGATATTTCACGTAAACAAAAGAACTAAAAGTGAAATTTGCTTTCAGAACGACAATCTCCTCTATTCTTGGTGTGAGCACCTGATTCTTTAGCATACACGACTGGCATCGAATTGAATAAATTTTAACATTAAGTCGACTCAGTCTCCACGGAAACGAGTTCTTACAAAATTTGTGAAACTGGGAGTGGGTTGGTTTGGTCTTCAAAAACAACGAAAAGGAAGCTCGATAGGTAGAAGAAACGACTGGTAGAGCAGAGCAGGAGGATGTGGGGCTGCACCCACAAGAGGTCAATCAACAGCCTTCTGTTGTCGTTGCACGGAATGAAAATTGCCAGCAAGACGAGGCAGGACATGGCCAGCGTTGGCACCAGACGCCATCACGGTGGTCCGTGCGTTTATCAAGTCTGACGGGCGGCCTGCGAACGACGGTGGCATGAGAAAACTAATCTCCTGCTGGTGTTGCTATTAGTGTTATCCCACCCTGACCAGGCTGCTGACCGGGAGCAGTAATTCTCCCAGCAGCTTTATCTGATCGCAGACGAACATTTCTCGATGGCGTGCATGCCACCCACCAGAGCAGCCACCCATCAAGTCTTCGATCCTGCGTCGTTAGCTCCATGTAAGTAATTCGTTGGCCCTGACCCACAAAATTAAAATCCCTTGAAGCAGCTGCCCATTCATTTCAAAACTCACTTTGAGTGATAAAATAAATTTAAAATTTTAAAAATAATACTTCCCATAAAATTTAACAAAAACACTTTTGATACATAAAAGTATTCATGAAATGTGATTATCTATCAAATTTATGAATAATTTTACAATGTAAAAAAAATCCCTAATGTTCAAGCAACCCAGCCCTGGGGCCGTGAGAATTTTTGTGCTGGCAAGTGTCTTGCTCCCTGTTTGTTTTCAGAACATCTCGTCTGCATCACCGGATCTGGTCCGTAACAAGTGGCCTCCAATTACACTGCAGCCTTAATGCAAACGGAAGCCACACACGTAATTCGAGATCGATGGCATCGTCTGTAAACTAACGGTTCCTCATTTTTATGCTTAGTAAGCAGTCTAAAAAAGAATGCACGGGGCTAGACGCCACATCAGTTACAGTCGAAAGTGGACACAAAATTCGCTTCACTGGCTTAAAGTGAAATACTTTTTTTTTTCACCGGACTTGCCAGTAAATGAAAACGAAACAAGACTCCTTTGTTTCTGACCTAATTTCCTCTCTCAGTTTTCTTGGATGCTGTTTACGCAGACTGAATATGGTTAGCGAAGAAGAAAGGTTTTCCAAAAGAAAGGCAACGGCTTCATCAAGAAATAAACTTTGCAAAATATGTACGAGATGAAAGCAGAGATAAGTAACTAAATAAAAATAAAAAAGTTGGAAAATCTCAACTTTTTTACACTTTCACCGAATATTTAGGGCTAGCATTGAAAGCCTTTTTGTTAACCACTGAATGAAGAAAGAAATAGGACAACAAATGGACGTGAAGAAGATAAATAGAAATGTACTGAAACAAATAAAAAAATATTTCAGAAAAAGAAAGAAAGAGTAATAAATAAATAAAAACTTGAATGGATGAATGACAGATAGCGGAAAATGAAAAAAAGTAAGTAAGGAAAAATGAAGTCGTATGAGTTTATGAATAATTGAATGAATGACAATGAAATAGAAAGAAGAAAGGAAAAACAAAAGAAAGAAAATAAAAAGGAGAGAAGGAAAGAAAGAGTGCTTTTCTTGGCATCCTGATAAATTACAAATGAAAGAAAGTGAAATAAGTAATCTATCTTGTCACACTTTGGCCCACAGGGCTTGGGAGTTCTCGTTAGTCATGTCACTACCTTTCACTGGAACTGGACCTAACAGCTGATCTCTCCGGGCGCGTCATGCAGCCGGGCACTGCCACGCTCTCAGCATTCGCCAGGCGGCGCCACCTACACGCCTACAGGACGACTTGCCATGGGGTGGTTTCCACCAGAAAAATGGAGATTTTTGTACCCAAGTGCCGGCGACTCTAGACCCCTCTGACAGAGCCAGATGGTGTGACAGTCAATGAACTATCGTGAAACAAAGAGCCCAAGGCGTCAACTCGGGAATGTTGTTGGTAGGTCCGTTTGACAGAAGCTGTCCACATTTCTATGAAGATGTGTAAATAAAACCAATCACGATATCAAACAGATGATACGAAAGTTTACAACCGTTTACAGGGTGTCTCTTAAGAGGAATGGCTTACACTTTACGAAGAATTATACAGAATCTTCGTTTTGCTTAGTTCTCCGCTATCTTGTCATTTTTTTTCTCCCTCATCTGTTTTCAATATAAATGGTTTATTAAAATGTTTATGTTTGTAAAAGATTAATAAAAGACTAGAAAAATAGTAAAAATTGGAGTGTGTTCTTAATTTAGTCAATCAGCATTCAAATATTAGCAAATATTAACAATGAAAATACTCAATAATATTTAAATAATAAAAATGGTAGTTGTAGTAAATCCAAATTGTGAGGAGAAAATTATATATAGAGAGAGGGATCGAAAGAGATTTATGCAAACGATTTAATTTAATAACTGACCGTGAAAGAACAGAAGATATCTACAAAAGAAAGCAGCCAGCATGAAAGGATAACCCATAAAAAAGATTTCAAGTATCTTTCTGAGAAAGAAACCAAAGAGAAGCTGCCATGAAGAGCAGCAATAAGGTCAGCAGTTCTGTGGGGCTAAGTATTCCCAGGGTGGGTCTGACGCCGCGCCCACCCATGATTTACTCTGCAACACCAGTTGTCTGATTGTTCGGAAACGCCGATCAGTTTATGGTCAACCACCATGGCTCATCCAAGTAATTCTTGTGTTGCGGCCGGGGGTTGGTCCAATTGCTCTCCAGTGGACGTCGTTTTGGCTGAAAGAGCCGGCTTCCTGTGCAGGGAATGCCGGGAATCAAGGAATGTCAAACATAGCCTTTTTCTGGAGGCTGTTTGAGACCAGATTATTGTCGTTTGTTACTGTCGTCTGTGTCTACTGCAATGTCTGGGCTTCAGGTCGCTTTTACATGGAGGGGAAGATGGGGACTGGGGGAAGGGTAGGCACTCTTAAAGCTCGATAAGGATGCAGATTTTTTTTTTCAAATCGTTGGTTTGATTTCGGTACAAAAGGGTATTTTCTGGAATTGTGAATAAACGGCTTTGGTTCTTGAGAACCAATCCTAAAATCATCATACACAAAAAAGAGAACCAACATGTGACGCCATGAATATCCACGGATCGGCCTGATTAATAATTAGTAGCAGGTTTTTCATTGGCTCTGCCCTCTTAAAGTTACCATGCACATGACACAAAACTTTCATTAAAAATAAAAGCAGATAAATATAACAAGGATAGCTTCGCTGAGGGTGTGGTGCAGTAAAATTGCTTCCAACTGGTCAACGAGGACAGAGGCAAGGAGAAAGCGGGAAACAGGGGCAAAGAGATGAGCGGAGAGATGAAGTAGGAGGGACACTTAACACAAAAAGACAAAGAAAATGAATGCACAGCGGCACCCACATGGAAAACCTTTTTTTAATCTGCTCTTACGAGATTACATCTTGTTGATGATATCGCATGCCAGAGAAGAGAAAATAAACATTTCCAAAACTTGACAACTTTTCCCTCCTCAGGGCTCGTCGTTAGTCAGGAGGCGGGTCAAAGGGTCACAAGGGGATAAGCCAGACACGTCTAAGTTTATTATTGTTTTTGTTCAGGTGAACTGTGCAGTAAAGAATGGAGGGTTTCTCTTCTTTTTTCGCGAGGTGGCAGAAACTGATTCTCGTAAATGTATTTTAAGTTCTATTTTAGTCCCGCACGTGGTTGCAAATATAAGCAGAAGGTTTTAAATGCTTGATTCAGGCTCCTATTTCTTGTCCTGCACACTGATCTGAAATTGGTGGATAGACCCTGGCTGGCTTTGTTTGAAGCCGACTAGCCGCCATTTTGCTACTCGTAACACTGTCTCAGTATTAGAGGTGCCCTGCCACTGTATATTTTCTATTTTTCCATAAAATGTCATCCTTTATACTTATTTAAATTTTATTAAGCAGCTTTAGTTTTTTTATTTCGAAACTGAGGACAGTTTGCTGCAGGTTGGCTTTTTGGACATTGCGAGTGCTAAGATGTCTGTATGATGTCTTCAACTACAGTGGGTGCAGCAGCTTTAGATCGCTGGTCTTCCAGTCTGCCCTCCACCAACAATCATCATGTAGCTTAAGGCTTAATTTAATTGAATCGGTGACTCAAAATTATATACGTGTGTGTGTGTGTGAGTGAGTGAGAGAGAAAGAGAGAGAGACCCCATGACAAAGAATCTGACAACAAACAGTGCTTGTGTATCGTAACCTAAATAAATCCTACAAATTTAAATGTACTGTACCTTTTCACCCGGTTCTAATCTGAAGCACTTTCGTGACCTCACCAGGGAGTCGATCCATCCTTCCACGCTACTTCCGAATGCTGCACGCAACTCACTCATCCCACCACCAATGCACTGTGATACCATTTGCCCAGACTTTAAGTGAAAAACCTGTGTAGCTCCTAATGCAGACACCATTTCCTTGATACTCAGACTCCAGATATACCAGACTCTTCTCACGGCATCTTAGCTGTACTCGGTGAACCTCATGGCGATGCCCTGCATGTGCCGGCACCTCTCCCTTAACAAGTGCAACAGGAGAAATTTGGTTAATGATAACTTTTTTCCACGCTGATTGCTTGGTATCACTGGCATCTTACAGTTACTGTTCTTAACTATATTTTTTGTTTTGTTAAATGTTTGTACTTTATATCTCCAACAACCGCTTAGTTGCCACTTCGCTAACCTCTGACCCCTAGGTCGAGACTGCTCTGGACGCAAATTTGTCTACATCCACGATCCTGCTGAACTCTCGAACCACTCTCGTGCTTTCTCGTGCAGTCTCGCTCAAGATAAACAATCTTTACAACACATACCTGCTTAGAGGAAATATATTTTCACCTTATGTGCTCAAAAGCTGTAAATTCTCCCCAAACAGCTGCTGCCCTGCACCTAGTGGGTAAGAACGACTTTCTGTCAACTTGTTGCGGGAAGTAACAATTTTGATGGACGGCCTCGAGGTCATCGTCACAAACGGCGTTACCGTTATTTTTGCAGTGTTGTGATCTCTACAGGTCAATAAAGGTCATTTAATTTCGCATCGTCCTCCTTGCCTTTGATGCTGCTGTTGCAGAAGAAAAGGAAAATATATTAATCAAGGATCAGTGGAAAGACAAATCTTTACACAGCCTTCACGTCTGCCACTGGTGATTGGATGTGCGGAACACCTCGACTGGCAAAGAAGAGAGCTTAGATCAACCAGGCCCTCGAAACACAAATCCTTACAACGCTTTTTCACCCTCGGCTAATGACGCGAGAAGAAAGGAGAAGGTTAAAGCTCACAGCCATACATTTCGGTGTCAGGAAGGCTCGCGAAATTCGATTTCAAGCGAAACAAGAAAGAAAATATGATTTTTAGCTCGCTTTAAAATATACGGAGGCTGGAATTGTTTCAAGGATCGTTCTACGGGACATGTAATCAGGATTGTTTCCTGCCACAAGGTCATGGGTCACATTTGTCCTGAGACAAAGGTCGCACTTGCTATTTACCCCAAGTTTCGACCCTTTTGTCTTCTACTCTGGCAGTTTCAGAAGTCTGTTTCTCTCTCATCATCATTACACACGCACCCACGCGATCACACAAACACACAGCATGCAGCTGTCTGATTGGCTGAGACCTTCACTGCTGAAAAAGTATCCACGTACAATCTTGACGTCATTGCTGTTGACAAGATTAAGTCGTACGAAAGTGAAGCCACACTAGATAGAGGGAATCTGGACTTTTTTCTCGCAATCCCCGCCCTGCGCAAGAATCTCGACTGTCATCGACTGAACGCAGCTGGCGCAGCAGGTCTGAGAGCTGAGAGAAGCTCCATCCTCCGCTTCATGTGAGGGGCTCCTGAGCATCCCGTTTTGTACACAGTATCCAAAAGAAAAGTAGGATCTTGCCAGCTGTGTTGGTGGAGGTCAGGAAGATGATAAGTTGCACGGATGGTTGGTTAACTACCTCTCAGACAAGGGAAGGGGTTGGAAGGGAGGAGGGGAGACTTGTCGAGACTTCCTTTGTCTGCACTGCATATACACTTGTGTAGACTTCGCACCCAGCGGCTGTTACAATGTCAAAGGGAAGAGACTGGCGAAGGGGTTGGATTGGTGTGCAGTTGGCACTTTTTATCGATAATTTAGTTTAAAACTCTCGGAACTTAGTGATGCTAGATATAACACCATCCACCTCAGCGCTTTCCCTCTCGCGCTTCATTGCGCGCTCATCTTACAAAGTGTGTCAAAGTAGGGTCTGGCACCCTTAAATGGCCACCAAAAAAACCCAAGATCGTCAAGGGTGGGCACATGTAAAATATATCCAAAACACAGAGCTGTCTACTTAAGTAAAGTAATCAGTGTTTACAAACTTTTACATGCATCTTATTCAGACAGCGCCCTGGCCTGTGTTTGCGGGAATCAAGAAAAATGTCGGAAATCTGAAGTTTGAGGGAGTGTGCTTGTCTACATAGTAAAGAGATAATCCTTGGTGTGGTCCAAGCGAAACGCCAGCTGAATGATTTATAATGGGAAAGCAGAAGATAGGGAAGATTGCAAAGATTAAAAAAAAGTAAGAGTGTTTTTTTTCCTATAACGTAAAGATTCAGTAGTGAGGAGAGAAGGAGTGGAGGAGAGATGATAGAAGGGGAGGGTAGAAGGTTAGGGAGAAAGTGGATGGAGAAAAAGAGAAAAGTGAAAAGAAAAGGTGTAAAGAAATCAATGATATGGGAAAAATTTATCTTGCATCACTACAACAAACACATCTCTATTACATCAATTTGTTTTTCATCACACAAAATAATAAAGATATCCGAAAACGAGACTAAACTGAATCGATGTCCCAGGTGTGATTAAACAACACGTCACATCTAAATTGTTTTGATTTGTTTATCCGTTGATGCAACAGACTGCATGTGTAAGCCCCAGCCCTGGGGTGAGTAGGAGGCTGGGCTTATAAACATAACCTGCCGCTAATTAAGTCTTAGCTCGTGTCACGCGCTAACAGCAAGGCAAATGAAGCTGTGGCTACCTGTCTGTCCATTGTTTGTTAGTTATGATGGCTCAAAGCGTGCGACTGCATGTTTATGTAGTTTTCTAGCTTCCCTCTTGGATGTTTAGGAAAGGCCACAGTGTAGTTTGAACCGTTGTTTGATGTCAGAAGCCTTAAAGACCAGGTTCCACTGACTTAAAAAATTCAGATTTTTGTCAAATGCGAAATAGGTGGGTGGAAGGAGCTAGTGGACTCAGTTGTTTACCTAACAGAGTTTGAGTAAGACATGATACTCAGGAGCAGCTTCAGGAAACGTTGACATCGTCTTCACGGCAAAAGTAGTACACTCCTTTCATGGAACAGATGGACAAGATGAGGATGTGGGACTTCAACGAAGTCCTCGGATAACATTATTCTGTCCAAGTTTGTTATGGCAAGTGCATCTGACGAGCAATTATTTTATTGGGTCTGGTGAAGCAGCGCAGAACCATTCCAGCAAAAGTTAGACAAGTCTTTTGCAATGGCCATGGTGACCTTAGCCCATTGCTTGTTACAACAAATTAAGCCAAGCAAAGCTCAATCGTGTCCATGTTGTGAGTTGTTATAACGGTATATTGGAGTAAACGATTTGAAGTTTTCTTCTGAGTCCGTATCTCAAGCTGCATATGCAAAGCAGCCGACCACAAAAAAAAAAAAAAAAAAAAAAAAAAATGGTTATCAAATGCAAGGAAAGAACAGTTGCCTGAGACGAGATCTGAACCAGGCCAGTTCAGACAACCCTCACAGCATTGACGCAAAGTGTTTAAAACTCATTGGGTCCGAAAACTCCAGGCTTCAAAAGTTCCCTAGAGCTTGACTGTAGCGGTGGATTTGACAAACTATTGGCAAAGTTTAAACTTGGCTCATCATATTTACCACATCTCCCAAATCCCGAGAGTTCATCCCCTAACCAAATTTAATATTTGTCCGGTTAAGAAAACACCTAAAGGACCACTCAAACCCTTTAAGGGACATCACAATCATAAAATCTATGCAATGTGTTCCGTTAAATGTCCATCTGCTGCAAATAACTAAAAACCTCATCGACCATTTTTTTCCGTTAGCACCAACAAATGGAAGACAGAGGAATTAGTCCACCGTAGTTCAGGTACAACGTTTTATCTTGTGCAAACTGAAGGTGAAGGCCCATTTTATGTCGCTGTCTGACAAGTGCCCCTCTTTATGCAAATGAGCGTCGCACGCGCTACAAAGCAAACAGCGAGGCGTGAACGTGCAAACGGCGGTGTCTGCACTACGTTGCGAGTTTACGTGACAGCCACGTCTAGCCAACGTTGGAACCAAAGGCGTGTGATGGATGACTGAGTAAATAAAGACGTTGTGGAGGTCACACCGATGACGGGGGCGAAGGACAATTTCCACCACGAAGACAAGTCGTCTGACAAATTTTGACATGCGATTATGTCCTGAATACGAAATTTTAAAGTGGCACGTGACACTAAACGATCGGGTGACGAGCGTCAGCTGCCCCTCTTAATATTCGTTGTCCGATGGGCTAGGGCCTGATGGTGTCGTCAGATATTGATGGGATAGCAATTTTGCAGATTGCAAACAGTAAATTATGTCACCTTAAAAGACGAATAGGCGTACGGCGATTGGGAAGTGAAGGGAAAAAACGTTTTATTGGGATGGAGAGTCAAAGACTTTCTTTAAACCTGCTGTGTGGGTCGTGCACTGGATTGAAGCCTGCGAGATTGAATTAATGTCCTTCACTTAGGAAGTGGTAACCCTGCTTTCGAGAAAAGAAATGCGTACATTGCTTTTTAGACCCAATAAAAGCATTAACCAAAGTCTGGGAGATTGGCTAACAGATCCGGATGCTTGAGAAAAGGGTATCCGGCCAGGTGGATTGATGCTTTAACTACTTTCTGTACCTTAAGGAGCAGAAACCGAAGACGAAAGGCTGCATCCCACAGGAAGGGGTGATCACTCTATGTGATGTAGGTCAGACGTCGATGGCGCGGTCCCCGTCCCCAGGAGGCCGAAAATACCGCATGCTGCTTGGTACTACAGATGGGAGTCGGTGGTTGGTTGGAGCGATCACCTTCCCCAGCACTCCATCACAGTATAGGAGTCAGTAATGGTCGTGCCACATTAACACCGGGAGACAGCACAACGAAAAGAAGAAGAAAAAAAAAAACACCAATGTGAGCATTTTTTCTGTTTAATGTGGTGTTAGAAAAACCAAATTCCAGCTTGATGTGGGAAAAAGCATTTCTCTCAGTTCTTTATAAAAATAATGGCGGTCTTAGGAATTACATTCGACACTTTGGGTCGCGGTTATGAACCAGAAATACTCGGTGCTCCAGGGTTCGCCTCCGCATAAGACCTACAGCTCTTCTCTAGCTAGAGCTGTGAACCTACGCCAGACGGAGCTTCTAGATAATCAGACCACCTCCTGGCCTCCTTCCTATTACAAGACTGAAATACTCCATACTGACATAACATCCTAATTTTTACACGTCTGAGTTAATGTTACGGGCCCAAGCTCGCAATATGTCACAGAAAACAAGTATAAAAATATTCATTATGTTGTAAGTTGGTGATTGTGATGTTTTTGGGGGGTGATGAAAGGGTGGGGAGTGAAGAAGTGGAGGAGAAGGAATAGAAGGAAAAGAAGAGGACTATCAGAAAAAAAGAGCTAAAACACGAACAAGAACAAAAAGTAGGAAGAGAAACTAGCTAGAACACGAACAGTAAAGTAATAAACAAACGAACACAAACAAAAATGTAAAGAAACACGGTAAGGACAAGAATGAAAAGAAAACTTTAAAAACACAAACAAGAAAAAAATGAACAAAAACAACAACAACAACAACAACAACAACCACGAACAAAAACCTTTGAATGAGAACAAGAACAAAATCATCAACAAGAGAACACAGAGAATAACACATACACGAACAAAGAAAAATAAAAAAGACCACAAGGAAGCATCAAAAGAACCACTAGAACAAAAACAAACAAACAAGAACAAGAACAAGAATAACAACAACAACAACAAAACAAACAAACAACAACAAGAACAACAACAACAACAACAACAACAAGAATACAAAGAAGATAAGTGAACAGCACGTGCATTACTCTGAGATTAACGAGGACAACTACATCAGTTCAGACATTAGATAAGTGACAGATAACAATTCCCAGAAGACAGGATTCGTGTTAAAGACTGTCAAAGTGAATGCCGTCTCCCTTGATAGTTTTGAAAAAAAAAATAATGCAGACTTTTTGTTCTCTGTCTCGTAATTATTTCAGGAAAAACACGGGTATTCCACTATATACAGTCTACCGCTGGGACAATATCGCATTGAGTTTCATTCTGCAGAAAAAGTTGTCAGGATAACACAGAAATATAAAAATATTCTATGTATTTGAAAAAGCTATTCCGTGATTAGACTTGAATCAAACACAAAAAGTTGTTGTGCTTGTAATTCTTGTCATGCCAATGAACTTGGTGACACCAGCTCTTGGTTCATTAGAAAGATTACACTAGCGTGTGGCGTAAAATACTGACGAATCTCTCCGCCAAGAGGCTTCCATAATAATCAGCTTCTAGCTTTGAATTCAGATGTTCCCAGTGTGAGATATACATATATATACTTTGTCCGCAAGGCATTACTGTCATGGTCTGTTTGGTTATCTGGTGACTTCCAGGCAAAAGTTGACAACTAAGTCGAAAATGTACGTTGTTTTAAAAGTTTTATTGGAATCTGTACGCTCTCCTCCCTCTCGCCTGACTTTGCCATGCATCTGATGCTTTTTTTTAGCTTCTTTTTTAGCACCCGAAGGACATCAGGGTGAAAATGTCTCAGCACCTTCTAAAAATATAGTCGGACCCCCAGCGGCATCATTTCATTGTTTACACGCTTGTGTGTGGGGGTTGTCTGGTTTCTGAGTCTGTTGTGTTGGTGAGACCTTCACCTTTTGCGGGCTTTTTGTTGCATCGAGATTTGAGCTTAAGGCCTGAAAATCCTTACAACTAATAGTTTTAGAGGTTTCTCTCTCACCCACATACACGCACTCATACACATAAACACAAAATGCGCACATACAAACACATACAGCGCGCGTTCACACACACACACACACACTTTGTTCCTGAGAAATTGCAAGGAGAGAAGCGCAGACCTCTCCAGACCGTCCCTAGTGGGCTGACCCCAAAATTTTGGAAGCATCTTTGGAAGCAGCTGAAGAAAATCATAACAGAGAGCAGACAGACCCACAGCCACCTACACACAGATGTGCACGCTGATGAAACACATTTGCCTCAGGCACAGAGGCGCGCGCTCGTCGCTCTAGTCACAAGGACGCCATTTTACATGACGTCACCGGGAGGACCTGAACGTTAGCGAGGGTTTGGTCTTCACGCCAATATTTATCATTGTCCACGCTAAGCGGAGATTTCAATTTCGATAGAGGCGTGAGAAACGATGAAAGTGCTCGCCCTTTCAGTCGCACGTGTGAAACCTGAACGTTGCCTCCCTCTCTACCCGGGAGAGGACTGTTTGTGGTGTTGCCATTTAGACACGAACCCCATTAATTCCCACCCTTTGATTAATAAGGATTTTTTTTGATAAAACTTCGGCGATTGGCATAGTAACCCCTAAAAGCGTCTCGATTCGGTTGTCAGGAGCTCAGGTCTGGATCCCGAAACACCTGTAGATGTGACAGTTGACTGTCAGGGACTTTTACCATGTCATCTGATTTCCTCCATATGTGAGAGAGAGAGAAACAATGAGTGACTAAGTGAAACATGTACCCACCTACCACTTGATTCAGCAGTTTATGTAAAACGATTTCAGATCGTACTCAATTGCAAGGAATAAAGCCCTATAAATAAACTGTATTATTATTAGTAGTAGTAGTATTGAATACATAAGAGAGCCAAAACAGTCAACATATATTGCGGATATAACAAGTTTCCTCCTTCTCAGATACAAGTTAACAATCACACATATAAAACCCATTCGGTTTGCGTTTCCTTTCTAAATCATAATTTAGTAAACAAATAAAAGTAAAAACTTCATAAATTTAATTGGCTTTCCAAAAACATTTTTTCAGTCGTTAAAGTTTGCCGTTCTCCAGAAATTTGTGTCAATCGAAATATATTTTTTCACATTCCACATTTTCTTTAACCTGTTTATTGCCTCTAGAGCGCTAATACAAGAGGAATACCATATAATGAGAACAGGGCGCTTGACTTTTCCTCCTTATTTACCCAGAAGCAATTCAAAAGCAAACAAAAAGTCAACAACAGAAACGAGATATATTTTTCCAGCCAATTTTCATCAATCAATTCATTTTTCTACATTCCACTTTTTAAAATGTTTACTCACTGCAACACAAATGCTTCTACAAGAGCAATACTTCATAATGAGAACAGAGTTGTTGACTTTTCCTGTCTGTTTACTCAGAAGGAAATTGAAAGTAAATAAAAACATAACAGCAGCGACACTTGGCGAGGAGTAGATGCCGTATATCAGCTTCTGGCGCGCGCGAGATTGCACTGCGGCTAACTGTGGTCGCGTGCTCGAGTGCATGAGGGCAAAGCTCTGGTCCCTGCTAATGAGACCTGCCGTTGGCGAGAAGGTGTGAGTGTCCAGCTCTTCGCGTGTCATTTTAACGACCAGGTGACGGAGTGCAGTCGTGTTGCGTGATTTTCGGATGAGACACTGTTTTCTGATTCCAGGGAGGTGGGGTAGGGAGGTGGTTGCTAGAGACAGAAGTTTTCGATGAAAATCGAATGCGGAATATTCCAGCAATTTTACTTGAGCAGCCTCGACAGCTTTGCCTGCGGTTCAGCTGGAAGGACTGGAGAGGTCTTGAAAAAGAAAGCCAAGAGCATCTGTAGTAAAACAACTGAGGAACCAAACTGATAATCTCTCATTTTCTCAGCTCGATAATTTCCTTTTTCAAAATTTTTTTTCTGAGACTAGTGGGTTATCCGAAGTATTCAGCACTAGTCAAAATCCTTGTTGGTGTTTATTTAGAACGATGTCATAATATTTATAGTTACTTTTATAATTATGCTTAATTTGAGATCACCTGACTTTCAAACTGTCTCCGTCTTTCCCATTTTTCTCATCGAAGATTAATTCATTTACAACGAGGATTAACTATCAACAACAATATATTATATAAATGTCAATTTCTGATGGTTTCATTAAATTTGAAAACAGCAAACAAAGCTTCTCTTTGTCAAATATCGAGCCTTATAAAGCTCTCGGGATTTTCTGTTTAGGTGTGAAAAAGTGATCAATCTTCTCCAACAAAAGAGTTACTTTGACATTAGTGATTGAACCAGTAGAAAACACAGAGAGAGATAAAGAGAAAGAGAGAGAGAGAGAAGGGGGTACTGAGAGAAAGCACATAAAATAAATTTAATTTGAAGCCAACAGCCTTTGAACAGTAGGTCCACCAGGAACAGCAAAACAAAACCAAGTACAAATGCTGAAACTGCTGCTAAAGCATCCCACTCCAGTGCTCCAACGATCTCTTCCACAGCTTCTTCCTTACTTAAAAAGATAATAATCATGTCTCGCCACCGATCTTGTTATCGGTGTCTCAATTTCTAACATCTGGGACACTTCGATAAAAAAACTATCATCTTGAGTTTGTAGAAGGGAGGAAGGAATTACATAAACCATAGAGAAACAGAATTCTCAATAATTAGTCATTAAAATAGTCAAGCCAGCTGCCTTTAAAAATAACACAAAATCAGAGATGGTAAATAGATGAAAGCAAACAGTAGGAGAAAAATCAGAAAGAAGCCAAAGGACTAAAAAAAAATGTTTGTTTACGATATATAGTTCGCGCTTGCATACGTGTGTGCGTGTGCGAACGTGCGCGGGTGCACGTGCCTGCGCAATCTCATAAGAAAAAATGAACCTGTTTGTCGCGTGTCACGATTTCGGCCTTTCTGTCAGCGCCTGGGGACGCTCCTGTTCAGTAAGGCAGCTCACAGCAGACGACGGTTGGCGGCTATTTTTTGTACGGTGTACAGGGGAAAGGTCAAGGCCTTCTCCCTCTGACCGTAGCCGTGTCCTACGTCACGCTCTTGCTACGACGCGTGACGTCGGCTTGAGTGCTGTGTGCTGCCGGTGGGAGCTCTGGGGTGCACTGGTCGGGCCCCTCCCTTCCCTGTCCAAGGTTTTGGCGTGAAAAGCGTT
>SRHC01003646.1:262648-291821 GCA_004794325.1 Pomacea maculata | reverse complement strand
CTTTGCTGTTTCGTCCCTTCAGCTTCGATCGCTATGCCACGATTTTTAGCTTCATAGAAATAATTTTTTCTTATGTTTGCTTCTCGTTTTTTATTTGCCTTGTGCTGTTGATGTTAGTGTCACGTTGCATGGCTTGAAGTTTGATCTCTGGTTCTTATTGATTATTTTCGTTTCTTGTATAACTTTTTATAGCTATGTTTTTCATACTTGTTTTTTAGTTGTCTTTGCTTTGCTCCAGTCCATTTAAATATTATGTGGAAAGCTGGAAAGCCTGCTGATTAGAGTGTTTATCTTTGAAGCAAAAACTCGACACCATACATAGAAATGGCAGCTCATTTCTTAGATAGGTTCCTATTCCCCTCTGCTCTGGACATGGCAAAGCATTAGGCTATTTGATGTTTGCATTACTGCTAATGAATCTTATTTTCTTGGTTTGCTGCTCTCTTGTTTGCGGGCTGTTTTCGTATATCAACGGGACTCGAGCGCGCACACAAATACAAACACTCGTTCATGTCTCAATAAGTTGTCAGCCTGTACTACGGGAGGTAACTGTTAATGTCACGAAGAAACAGCAGCATTACTCCCCTTTCATACTTCTCAATTTAGAACCATTTGAAAGATAAAATCGAATCCAAAGAAGCAGATGTAATTGAATGACTGGAATAACGAGATACAACACTTTTGCTGTAGCAAAAAAAAAAAAACAAAACAAAACAAAACAAAACACAAAAAACAACAACAAAAAAAAACCAACAACAAACAAACAAACAAAAAAACAAGCAAAACCCCCCCCCCAACATATTCAATCTTTGATAAAAATAAAAGCAGCACGAAGGCGACAAAAATGGTTTTCCTATAATTATGAAGACAAGAGCAGAAAGATATAATTTTCCGAATTCTAATAACCTTAGAGCATTAAATTTCTCTATTTTAAAAAATAAAGCTTAAATCACAACATCACATCTGATTTTATCAGATGCTAGACCCGACACCTCAAGAATTGTAATTATAAAATAGGTATCCTGTCAATATTAATGTAATGGGAGACCATTCGGTGACAGGCGGCAATATTATCGACAGCTTAGAAGTTGTGTCCCTTGAAACAAGATCTCTGTAGCTATTTAGTGCTCGCTAACCTTATTTGCGATGTATGAGATATGCTAAAATACATTTGCAAAAAATATTCTCTTGTTTGGAGAGGGATGGATCGAAAAAATTAAGTAGTGGCTAATTAAGTAAGGTTCCCAGCCCTAATTAAGAAATTAGCAACCACCGTGAAATACAGAAAACATTAGAAGCCGAACAGTTTCTGCTGTTAGTCAGGAAGATACAGAACATAGACTACATTTTCTCATTCGTGCGAAACTGACTCAAATGTAAGCTCTGACTTGACAAACAAGAACAATGCGGGGTCATCTTCCCTTCTCCACATCATCTCTCGTCCGTGACTGTGACTACAGGACAAGCCCTGGCCTCACCAGTGAATAAACAAACGGTAACCTTGAATGGAAACGCTTGCAGTTCCTGTTGCACGTGGCTTTGGTCAATACAATACACTGCAGGCAGTCTGTGTTTGTGCGAGCATTGTGTGTGCTTTGCATACTCGTATTACCATTCGTGGCACTGCTGGATCACGCAGGGTGTTCTATTGACTTCTGTCATGACTAGGTTACATGAATTTATGGCCTTATGCATTGTTATGTATTTACTGAATTGTTTTATTCATTATGTACTGTACATGTAAGACTTGGTATGTAATATTTTCATCAATAGGGCATCATCAGCATTCATGTATTCTGTTTTGAATGCTGTCAAATTGACCACTGAACAAGCGCCGAGCCCCATAATATACAGCTCTATAGTTGTGTGGTAAATATGTCAGAGACGTGCTTCCCTAGCGGTGATTTTACATTCGGAGGAAAAGAAGACATAAATTTCGTATTGGGAAGATAGAAAGAAGGAACGATGATAAAGGAGGTGAAAACCGAAAATAAATGGCTGTCAGATGTGAGGACTTTACATTCAAGAGTTGCATACATGTGCTCGAGATGAAAAATCAGCACTGGACTTGACGACTGTCACTGCAGTGGTGGCAAATACATTACGACTGCGCCACCGGGACCACCCCTTTGTTGCCATGCTGTAACCACGGTTGCTAAGGACGTGGCGGCGGTCAGTCGCTTACCATGTCGGATGTGACATGTTCTGGACGGATGAGATCTGTTTTTTCTTTTCCGTCTGAAGGCAAGAGATTCGACATCAACTGCACTATCTTGGAATGTTTGACAGGAACAGAAGGTTTGCGTGGATGGAAATTCGCTAAGCTGCCAGTCATTCCTATTCTGGCAAAATTCTCTTTTTTGTCGGCGCTACATACCTCTTATATATATAATTTCATATGAAGGATATATTTTAAAAGTGTCCAAAAAAAACTGACCCATTGAAAATGTATGCTACCTTGAGACCTCTGTATAGCAGACATACGAAAAACTCTTTCTTGTGAGGAACAGACAGCACAGACGAACTTTGCACCTAACCTGATTATTTTTCAGACGCTTTGGATGCCAAACAAATGCCGCGTCAAAGCCACCAGAAAGGACCAGACGAGCACAGGATCAAAAGGGAATTACTTTAATCAGTTAGATGGATTCCAGCAAGCTGTCATGTCTTGTGCTCTGGCAGCCCTTCTAGAACATCCTTTTCCCGTCGAGCTCCGCGCGAGTTCTCTTGACGCAGAAAATAATTTTATTCTCACATTTATTTGCGACGTTATGTCCTTACCAGGAATTGCCGACATCATCATCGTCATTGTCGTCATCGTCAAGATTCGTCCCACGTTATTACTATTATTTTTGTTATTGAAGCAGTGTTTGTCAATATTTTCTAATAGGTAAAGTGTGCTGGTATTGACATATACGACTTAGTCAGTCAGTTGTCCCTTGACTAGTACCTGTCGTTGGCAGGAGCACATGGATAGATGCGGCAGCTGACATGGCCCTCCACAGTCAGTTTCAGAGTGAGTAGGTCCTGAACAGGACGACCAGTCTACGTTCATAAACCAGTTCTTACTCTGACCACCTCGGCATCCATCTTTTTTTAATCAAGGTACCTTGAGGATACTTTTCGACAAAACGGCATGCCATGTCAAATGGCCAAACCATACCAGCTTACGTCACGTGACTGTTGCAAGAAGAGATTCCTGGTGCTCTACGAGTGGGACAACCAAGCTTTGTACAAAGTCTTTGGCCTGATGTTCCCTCCATGATATTCAGAGCAGTTTCCTCAGGCACATGTTCTCGAATTCCTAGATTCTCCTCTGTATCGGTGAGCAGACTCCGCACTTCACAGCTTTAAGAAGAGTCGGAACTCCGAAAGATTTTTACCTATTGTACATTGTAGTAAACCTGATGAGATGGCTGGGCCAGACCTTGTCCAGCTTACCCACTGCCCCTGCTGCTGTCGCGGTCCTGACGAGACCGATGGAGTCCAAAGAGCGGCGGCTGACTTCAAAGGAGAGGCTGGCGGCAACATGTCGCGCATCATAACGAATCGTTTTGTTTCAACCTCACCGCCGCTTGTCGGTGATGTGATAGTGCAATGCAAGTGTGTCATCGCTAGCGGTCAGACGCATGTTTATATCGCCTCCCCCCGCAAATAGTCTAATGACACAGTTCAGTAGTTCATGTCCTGCCTGTGCAGAGGTTTTAGTGCAGTAAGTACAGAGCAGCTCAACGTGGAAGGTGACAGTTAGAACACAAGGTGCATGTCAAGTGTTGAAAATTCTAGGGGACAATGCGGTATATTTTCACTGATGCTGCGGAAAATGTGATTAATATTCCAAAAAATCATCGGTTTTGAAAGAGCACAGTGTGGAACGGCAGTTTAATGCAAAACATTTAAGTTTTCGCGCTGAACTCTCCGAAAAAGTAAGGGCGAAAAAGTCACAGCCAATTGGTGCAAGAGTTGAAGGAGCAGTAAAACCATTTTTACTAAACGGAGCAAAACCCAGCGAATTTTATTGCAACATTCGAAAAGAGAGCAGAGGGTTAACAAACAGCAAGTTCCTAAAAAATGAATGTGTGATGGATGTGGTAGAAATCGTGTGTCAAGAGAACAGAAAAGGAGTTGCACAATATCATTGTATCCAGGAAAACAAGGATGCACCCAATAGAGGACATGGAACACGATTCGCTGGATATAAGTATGAGTAATTTGACTGGTATTCTCTCGAGCTGGATGATGTTACAAATGTAACTGATACTGTCATCTTATGTTTATTCGTGGAGTTACCAATAACTCTGATATTACCAAGAAGCTGCTTTCGATGGAGTTAATTAAAGGCTACAAACATCTATTGGACATGAAACATGATGTGATGAAAATTGAGAACATTATTACAACGAGAGGGTTCAGCCGTCGGCAGCTTAAATCTTTGTAGGAGGACATGGAAGCCGATGACAACGATCTTCCCTACTACACCAATGTCCGGTGGCTAAGCATGGGAAAAGTTGTTCAGCAAGTTTGAGAACTCCGAAAACAAATATTTCCTTTAATTAAAACATATTTTTAAACATTTTTTAAAAGATGTACGCACTCCCATGACAGATCTTGCCTTTCCTGCTGACATCATGAACCATTAAAACAAACTCTGCAGAGCAAAAAACATTCTTGTGAATGAATTACATTTCGCTGTGGAGGCGTCTGAGAGGAAACTCGATCTCTCTACAACCTATTTGAAGGAGAAAAAAAAGTTAAACGATTTCCTACCATGAACTCTATGACAGTTGGAGTTTGTGAAGCAGGAAAATACAGTAAAAAATTTAATGATCCGTGAGATTAATTTTCAAGGATTTCTGAGATTTCCGAAAATTGGAAAGTAAGTTGAAAATAGTGTAAAGTCTGTTTATTGTGGACGTGGCATGTGCGCCAGATAGTCTGCAACATGAGCTGATCGGTTTACAGAGCAAACCTAGTGTTGAAGGATTGTTATAATCCCCAATACTTGTCCAGTTCTTCAAATCGCTAAGTAAGGACATTTCTGAACTTTAAAGAACTTGCGAAGGTGCACTAGACTATCTGCCTCCCCATGTCGACAGTGGACTATGCAAGTCACAGTTCATTGTCGTCCAAACCACAACTCAAACCTCCCACAATTCCTGGTGTTGTCACGATAACAGATAATGTGACAAACGTCGAGCAGAACATCGTGCAAGATAATGAAAATATTAAATACTTAATAACAAAATTTTAATTGCGAAATAGTCGTGTTGTAGTTAGTTTCTTCTTCCTCAGGCTTGATACCTATACGCTATATTCTGAAATGTTTAAAAAAAACGGAAGTGGGCATACGAACAGAGACCGATTTAAGTTGTAGATAAACTATGGACTCCTCCAAAGTGGATAATGGAGTATTTAAATACGTGGATAATGGAGTATTTAAACATGTGGATAATGGAGTATTTAAACATGTGGATAATGGCATCTTTAAACATACTCCAAACCATAAAACATGATTGTTTGAGCCACAGCTGCGTAATTACTTTCACAGCATTTAGATGATGTGCAATGAATTGATGACAAAAATAACGCTTTTAAAAAAATATCCCATGATTTTATATCCACACACATGCACGCACACAGATAGAAGCACTCTCTCTTTCTCTAAAAAAACTTGTTATCTTGCCTGGGATGCTTTGTGAAGTATGTTTTGTTCCTGGCATGCATCACCAGCGAGTGATGTCCACACCCAGCCCCTGTGAATACCATCAACAAAACTCGCACATCTATAAAGCTTTTATATTTTCGATATAACAAAACTGTGTGAGAAGGATAAGAGCACATAATAAGATGTCCCTTGTTTACCATCAAAATAAACTGCCACTAAATAATACAGCAGCCTGTAGATGTTGGTGTGAAAGGAATAAACACAAAACTGTATGTACGCGTACTTCCATACATTTTGTATGAGCGGATGTGTGTGGCTATGAATATGGATGTGTGTATGTTAGCAACATATTCACATACACGTGCACGCACGCGCGTACACGCACATTATTCCTCTTCTTATCGTTTTTATTATTGCTACTGTCATAATCATCATTCCTTAGCCATAAATCTTGGAGCAAGCTTGGTGAAATGTAAAAGCAAAGCCACCTCGTATAAATGTCAGGTGATTATCATATCAACTCGTCCTCGGCTGGTCGTGTTGTGGTTGGAGGGGCGATCAAAGGGTCACGGTGCAGTCACTTGATTAGGTCTGCACCAGCATCGTCACTTGCAGCAGTTGCAGCAGCCTGCAGGACAGCCTCAAACTGACAAAAACATCCTAGCGGTCTGGCATTGCTGGACATGAATGTTCTTAGTCGAAGTGTCGGGACTGATCGGGGACTAGCTTTATTACTCACAGGGTTTCATCATGAAGGGGAAGTGAGTTACCATCTGGACATAGGATCTCACCCACATACCGAACATGCACTTTATTCATTCATTCACTCACAGCTTGACTGCAGCACTGTCTAAGGACAGCAAGACATCTTCCCCTCAACATGGAATCAACAACTCCTCACAGTTCTGTGGACATTATCCTGCAAACCTCACGAAGACATTCAAACCCTGAGGTCACGAAAGTTCACGTTTACCTAACATACAACCCCAAATGTCAATACTGTAGCCATGACATTGCAAACCCCAACCAAACCAACCTAACCCTAACCCAACCAAAAACACACCATTTGAAGTCAAGGTTGGACTTCTTTCTGTGTATAATGATTTGTGATTTTTTTTCTACCGGGCTTTTTTTTTTGTTTGTTTGTTTGTCAAGATGGAAGGGTGTGGCTCACTCAGATTGCGATCTGTGTTCAGTCCAACAATTTAACTCGGATAAACATTTGAGGCTTTCTGTGTTACTTTACAGGGAAGTACAAATCACTGACTCAGCCAGACTAATCTATTTCGGATCAGTCAGCTGCACGAACGATAGTCGAGAGTCGATGAAGCTCGAGGAAGTTTAAAGGCAAAGTTCTGCTGCAGAAGAGAACACTTCGCCATGGAAACATCTGAACATTATCCATGGTGGTGTGAGAGACGAGGCAATAAACTCGGTCAGGGATCTGGGAGCAGCTGTTGCCTGTTTCCTGAGATGATCTGATTTACAAACTCAACACGAACAACTCGAAGCTCATGTTACACAGTACCACGCACACAGGAATGAATTACTTGACTAACCGCAAATAAACTCGTAAATATTTCCTATTTCTGTCAACAAAGATAACAATGTCCTATAATCATGGAATTATCTACAGAATAAAATAACAAAATATTGTCAACATATTTAGAACCAGATATGATTCCAGGCGTCAAATCTTCTTTGTCTACATCCTGCTGACTGGATTGTCGAGCGGATAAACAAATGCAGACGATTCTGTTACTGAAGCCTTGACCCTTTTGCACATTGCAAACTATCTGTTGACAAAGTGAACAGTTGATGGCGACCATGGTAATGGCTGGGCTAGCCTGGTGCGACTAGCCACTCACTGTAACGCCCGTGTCGCGCGTCTCAACCGTCGGTTGTTGCGCCGGGGGCCGCCATCAGCTGTTGGAACAGCCGCGCGCACTGCTGGGACCGCCGGCGATCGTTGGCAAACTGCAGTGCACCACGCAAGCGCACAACTGCCCGTGCACTCCTCCTCCTCCACCAGCTTTGCCCACTTGGCCCCCCTCACCTCCCGAACTCATTGCTGCTGTGGGCAGTGTAGGGTGTGGGCCATCGTCGCTGCATGTGATTGCAAACTCTTGAGAAAGCGCAGAAAAGAGCCTGAGTGCCTTTCTCTGTCGTTCTCTGCTTTTTCGCATCCCAGGAACGGATCAGGCGCGCGAGGAGCTGGAGTAGAGGTAAGCCCGTATTGATCTATGGATGTGAGCAAACGTGGGCACGTGCATTTGAGGCAGAGCCCTCGAGAAAGGAAACGTTCACGGTGCGTGCATGCGTGCGTGCTAATTGATAGAAAGAGTGATGAAGGAGGGTCTAACAATTTGTTTCTATGTAACAAACTTTTACATTACAAAAATGACCTAAAATCTCCAACCGCATTTCATTTAATATTTTTTTTTTTATCATAAGCGCATAAAACTGAGGAAGAATGGATGGTTGTGTCTAAGTACCATACTCGCTGTTGATGGAATGGCTGCATGAACACAACTTCGGTCTGTGGATGTACAAATTTTATTAATGTTATTTCTCTATGAATCATTTTGTTTGCTGACTACGTCCACTCACTCCCTCAAGGGATGCAACTGTATATACAAGGTGTCTTTTTTTGAATTTACCTCCTTCGAAACCTAAATAAATATGCGTCCGTTCGTGCGTTCATCTCCAAGCGACGAGTGTCAAGTGTCGTAACGGACGCCCACTGCCCCAGCAGACCCTCAGAAAATCAATGTTTGCGCTCGTCAGGTCCTTTTTTTCCTCTTCCCACTCCTTGTTTCTGTCATGTTTTTTACGGCCATCAACGATCGTGTGAATCCTATAATCATTCTTTGGTCATATATCACACCCGCGGACCTTAAGTAGCTCCGTGTGGGTCACGTGACTGTCTCTCGGTCGTGTATCTCATCCGCGGACCTTAAGTGGCCTCGTGAGGACCCTGTCACTGTCTTCCGGTCATGTTACATTATCCACGTGAATCCATTATCGGTATTCAGATATTCACGGAACCGCCTTTCTTTTCTTTTTTGGTCGTCGTCGTCGTCGTCGTCGTCTGACTGCGCGCGGCACGTCACAGCTGTTAAAATGTCACCCAGTCCTTTTGATATTTTGCTCATCTCACAGTTTACTCAATTACACAAATTGCGCCACAGTGACAGTGTGATTATTTGTATATAAATATGTAACCACATAATACTTGACATCCACTGAGATCTGGTTTCGTTTTTTCACCCTCTGTGTATTCCGGTCTCATGTCTGCCTTTCTGTCATTTCCTAATCTTTACTACAAGTATGTCTGTAAGCATTACTGTAATGATGTCAAGTATAAATCACTTTATAATCATAAACCTTCTTTCCAGTCTTGCTTTATTACTTTACCTACTCTATCATATTTTCGTGTTTGCGGTTGCCCCATAAGTTTACGAATTATCAAGAAAAATAATGCAAATGTGCGTGATGTACAATCTAGGGTTTGTCTACATGGAGAGTGCAGTTCTGTGTCAGACTATTGTCTTTTTGATAGGAAACCCCAACAGTGCACTTAGTAAAGGCGGGAATCTTTTCTGATATCCTGACTGTTGGAACTTGAAGACCAAGATATGTTGGAAACAGTCTGGATTGTCTGAAGTGGAAGCTTGACAACACGATCATTGAACAAGGAGTTAGCTTCTCTTCTTATCGACACAGCGCAGAACGCACGAGCCTGGAATTATGAAATAGATATAAAAGCTGGTTTACTTGTAAAAAACTGAATCATCGATTTCTTGGCGGGCAATGATCCCATCTCCACAAATCCTGCAGCGCGTCCCCTGGTGGCCAATCACCGCCATGATTGGTAGCACGGAGCCAGCGCCATTCACAGACATACAGGCGCACATACATGCTTGCTGACACACTTGGACACAGAAAGATATCATAAAATACACATGTGATAGCATACAAGCACATGCACACACATTTGGTTTATTCCCACTTCACGGTTTCCTTACAAAGGGAAACAAAGATCGTAAGTGAGGAGGTATAAAGACTCACCCGACTGACACATAAACCTCGGCCTGTGAAATTGCCGTGGTCTCTGATGGTTGTGCTGTCAGCGGTGATGGTGGTTGCTGCAATGTTCAGTGTTTATTTTTAATGTAAAAATTCGAGTGGCCCTGTTCAAACACAACTCGCCTTTGACATTCATACCGACTGTGTAGGGTTGTTTTTTTTCTTTCTTTCTTTCTTTCTTTCTTTTTTTTCTTTCTCCGTGCCTGCAGGCGCAGGAACAGTACCGGCAAGCAGTCGTATAATGGACAGATTGTTGTTATGTCTTGGACACAATGCTGGCCAACATAGATATAATATGGACAGATGTACTACCGGCCCACACAGACATTTCATGGACAGATACACAAATCAGAGTTATAAGCAAACGTACCCACTGCTCGTTTTCTAATTATGTTACCAACTGTTTCTATTAGTCTGGTCTGGTCCTATATCACAGTATTTCTTATTTGGATGAGCCTGCAAAGAAGGCTTCTGAAGAAAGGTAGACACCGTTGTGGAATTGCTTTTTCTGAAAACAAATATTTGGTGAAAAGAAAAAATGTGAAATTGATCGAATGATGCATAGTCCTCGGGGGAAATTTTACATTTACATACGTGAAGTTCCAATTTCTCATCTGTATTGGCACTATTGATAATGGTTTAAAAATATCGATGCCAATGCGAAAGATAAAACAGTTTTAAGTGAGAAAATTTCGTCATTCGACATTAACGGGAGGCATTACCAACACTGTATGTTATGGATGTTCAATGGATGCAATAAATGGTTTATACATATCCTCATATATATTCTCATTTTTTTCCCTTTAAAGCCCCTCTCTCCCTTTACAAGAGAGCTCGTGGGCGTGCGTGCGTGGGTGTGCATGTGTGGGCGTGCGTGGGTGTGCATGTGTGGGCGTGCGTGGGTGTGTGTGTGGATACGTAGGTGAGTGTGTACGCGAGACGACATCGGTATCGACAACAACATCAACTGGACACCAACACGTGTTCCATCAAGTGCATTGTATTACTATTGTTTCCCGTGTTGTAGCAGTGTGTTTACACTCGTTGTACCACAACCCAACAAAGCTCCTCGCTCAATGGTTTTCTGTGACACACGCGTGTGCAGTGATCCGATCCCTGGATTAGAACAACCACACGAACACTCGAGTCCGCCCACCTTTCATCAGCATCACAGCAATAATTAAATCCTTTGTCGATATCTCTGTCATGTTAACAAGCTTTTGGTTATGAGTCGACCACATCCCCACAGACACTATTGTGTGAAAAGTAGTCCGTGGAAGCAGCTGCCTTATGGTGTGGAGAAGTGGAGGATGGCCTCCAATGGACTCACTAAGATATCCTTAGACATCTTGGTCCTCTAATAGCTTTATAATTTTATTCACTGGCTGTTTAAACATTAATTAAAAAAACAAAAAATGGGTTAGGGGGTTGGTCGGTGGAAGACTGCAAAGGTTTGTCTTCACCAGAAGATGTCCTCTCAGATGAAGGACCTTGTTAGCGGTAGTTGCGGAGGATGCTCATTTCCGCCCGCACAGTGGGATAAGAGATGTTGGCAGCTTATTATGCAGATGTGAGCTCTAATGAGTGAGGGATTCAGTGTTTCGGAGAGAAATAAGCAAGAAGAGTGATGGAGAAACATCCTGTTGCCGGACCAGTTGCTCACAGGCAGTCTTTGTGGCTATTTTTGTTGTACCCTCGGCTACTGAATTTTTCATGCGTCCTTGGAGAGTGACAAGACCCTGTGAGGCGGACTGTGTTGGTCTGGCAAACATGACACAGAATTGTGTCGACACAGACTTCAACATCGCAGACACAAACCTAAACTGTGCCGACTCCTTTCATCATCTACACACATTCCAGCGCCGCAGGCTGCGAACCCACGCTCGCTAATCGATCGTTTAACATCTATTTGCGATTAGCAGTGTTATTGTACAAGTCTGGTCCAATTTCTTCCTTTTGTTCGTCCTTCTCCTCCACCTTCCTTGCTGGTTGAAATAGTGGAGGTTTTTTTTTTTAATGGGAAAGGCGCCTAGCTCAGTGCGAAGCTCGTAATGAAACGATGAGTGACCGTGCTCTAAATGAACCGGAAATTAACCGAGTGCCAATTAGGTATCCGCACTCTCAGACACGTACAAACATGTACGGTGAAGAACGTAGAGACATGCCCAAGAGGAGTAAATGTAAATGTAAACTTTTCAATTTCAAATGTTTGTTTTTTTGGTACGACTGCTGCACAACTGCCGCAGGGGCTGGTGGCGATGGCGATGCCAACATCCACAGGGGAGAAGCAGGGGGCAGGAGCAGCAAGAGAAGATCAAAATGATGACAGTCGTAAAGTGGAGGTTGCCAGTAGTGACAATAGCCTTGACACTGTCGCCCGCGCGGCCATATTTTCTCCCCACGTGACGCGAAACCAAATCTCAGTCAGGCCTGGATGAGACATCTGTGTCTTGGTCCTGCCGCAGTAATCTGCCTCCTTCTTCTTTATTGCTCCTTCTCTTCCAAGCCACGGTTAGCTTACATTTTAGCTGGCCTGCTGACTAAGGTCACGTGGTCTAGCAAGAGCAACTGCTTTCCTAGGGACACAGCTACAGCTGATCCACCCTAAAATTCTGGCGGTAAAAAGGTCCTTTTCTTTGAACATATTTTTGCTGTAAATAGAATGCGTATTTAAAATTTGGTAGTTGGTATAATTAAGATAATTTTTCTTTTAAAAAATACACCCCAAATAAACAGGCGAGTCGTCTCGCACCAAGCATTCGACCTGATGGAAAGTGTGAACAGACTGAGAGGCCAGACAGCCATCCATGCGTAAATGTCAGAAGGTTATCCACGCAGAAGGCTGTCCACTTGTCTGTCTCTCTCCACTTAGTCTTTCACATCGCTCTTCTCCACAGATAAACTCTTTCACATCTTAGTGACCATCGGTAGACCTTGAAGCTGGTTCTGTTCCTGAGTTACATGCGGTAGCAGGACATCCAGACAATCAACAAACAGAGAGGAAGGAATAGGATCAAGCTCACGTGATTTGGGGCTCAGACAAGCTTCCTTAAACTGGTCACTGATTGCCTCAAAACCACACAACTTAGGATCATTGTAAGCTACATGTGACACAGATGTAACAGCAGCAGAGTCGAGTTTCTGACGAATCAACAGTTTTATTGGTGAAGTAATCAGAAAATGTTTGTGGAAGTTCTTGTGCATAGAACACTGATGGGAGTGGAGTACCAGTGGTTTTTTTTCACAAGATAATTGTTGTTAGCATTAGAGAACTGTTTAGTGGTTTTGCAGAAAAGAATCTTTTCTGGAATAGAACATTGACTTTTCACGATGGACAATGTCTGTAACATGATTCCTGGCCGCCTGAAAAATCTGACAATTCAGAGTCTAGTGATTCTCTTCTACAACCGTCATGCCGTGTGGTAACATGGATAACTGTATGGTTGGGTGGATGTCACTAACGGGAATACTTCTTTTCTATTTCTCTCATTTTTCAAGCAAATGAAAAATATCCTGCAGTCACAGAACCAGATTTTCTTTCTGTGTAATTGATAATCGCGTGTAGTTTATACGCCTCCGACGATTGGACACAGAAACTGTTGGACTGGAACCATCGCTCTCCTAGCAACAAAAGCGAGCATTCACCAACAAAAAAAAAGACACCTTCGCCATCTCCAGCTCGCCTGGTCTGTGGATAGTACAGTCAATGGGGTCTGTTGCCGTGGGCACCGGATGTACACGAGAGACCCAATGACAGCCGTGCTTAACCATCCATAGATGTCCATGGTCTGTCGGTTGGTCGGTCTGCGTGCTTATCCCGCAGATGCATTCGGTTGCCACGGAGACAACCTTCCTCCAAAAAAACTATTATCCTTCAAAGGTTCTCTGTTGGCTCCTAACGAGGCTGCCTTTCTCCAAGGGACTGGGGTCGGTGTGCAGGATGTGGCTGTGGTATTAAGACGGTCCGACCAATCGATGCTCCCCCCTGTATCCCCCAAGTCTTCAGCTGCTGGCGATGGCGGTGGCGCTGACCACACATGGAAAGCCATTAATAATGTAACTCGGTTATGCAGGGCACACCCGGAGGGCTAATGACCACCAGTGACCGGCTCCGGGGTTCCCGCTGGGCGGGTAGATCGCTTTTCATCTCTGTCCGCATTCTTCATGCATGGCTTCCTCAAGCTGCGGATCTCCATGCATGGATGAATTCCAACCCCATCCTCCCTTCCCTCGCCACCGCATTCCGCATTGAAGCAGGACTCCACGCAGACGGCCGGATCTCCTCGTGAATACAACTTCGTAGTGGAGAGAAAACACAGCACAGGCACTATAAACAGCAATGCACTCTCTGGCAAGATAAAATAAACACATTAGTTATAGCCGTTTGACCCTGTAGTTAACTAATTCAGTTTTTTTGTTTCAATACGACCTCCTGTTCTACTTCTGTTACCATCTGCTACAGCTGTCGCTGCTACTACTGTAAACAAAGCCGCCACCACAGAATTAAACTGCTAGCACTGACTGCAATGTCAAGTACAAGGAAGCAACACCAAGAACATTTTGATTTCAGGGTAGTGATGATGACGACGATGATAATTGAGGATGTGACGAGATTAAAGGTCCACCAGATGGACGAGAAGAAGAGGCATGCCTGTTGCTCTTCTTTCCCAAGAGTGAGGCGACAATAAATGATGTGTGGGTTTCAGGACATGGCTTCTGTGGCTCTGTATGCAGTGGAGTCCCTCTGGAGGCCTCATCAAGAGCTCACGATGTCTCCACTGGTGTTCCACTTATTTCCTCTGAGACACAATCACTCTTGACTACTCATGAATATCAATGCAGCGCCATCTGCAGCGATACCAGAGATAACTCCTGCTGCTTCCAGCCACCTCTCCATCCACCCTACCCCACCTTCACGAAAGCGATCGGATCTTGAGCCACCCGCCCACCCCATCTCCTCGCCCAATGAAAGCAGCTTTGCCGCTGAGAGAAAAAGCGATAACACCCTTCCACAAAGGCACATCGGGGCGCTCTCTAGCGGGAGAAAATAAATCCCCAATGGCCTTTTTGCCCCACAATTGTTTGTTTCTGTGAGAAGGAGGTGTGAGTGTTTTGCACCATTGTATTTTGCCCGGATATTGGCCGTTTGGACCAGGCAGGAACGGTCAGGTCTGAGCGACAAACTGGAAAAGCTAAGAACTGATGCAGCAGGTCATGACCTCGTAACGATGTCCAACGGTACCGTGGGAATTTTCAGGAAAAGCTGTCTTTTCTGTATTGCTATTTTACGACCAACAGGAGATATTAGAACCAACTCAAAATCTATCGTTCACTAAAAATTTTGTCCCAGAGGGACATAAACCTCTTTTCAAAAACATTCATTGTCCTCCAGCTTTTAGTTCTTGGCGATGAGGTCTGTTGTTTCTTAAAGTCGATTTCAGGAGAATATTACACCTGTGGATGCTATCTCATCATTCAATTATCTCTCTCGACCGGAACTAGCTCTGCTGTCAATATTAGAAGGTACGGACCAAGGAAACGAAATGCAGAAGGGTGGGATTATCCGCCGAATAAGTCAACATCTAATTAACAGCTTTGGAAGTGACAGTTGCCATTTTTGAAACAGTTTGTGGGTTAATGCCGGTTTCCTGCATGGTTAGTGCGAAGAGCTCAGAGGGACGGCTTTATGCGGGGTATAAATCCACCCGTGTCTGTGTAAGCAACGATGCACTTTGACCACGACATGTTGAAGTGTATAATGCAAACTAAGGAAACAGAAACAGCCAATGGTTTCAGAAAAACAAGGCAATTTAAAATTAGGTTTCAGGTTCAAACTATAAATAAAGAAAGAAACAAAAAAACTGTAAGTTTCGAATTACAGGAAGAAGAACCTCCTCATCCGCCACAAAAAGAAAAAAGAAAACAAATCAGAAATTAAAAAAAAAAAAAACAAGACATGACGAATTGCGGTGTTCAGAGGCAAACAAAAAGCAGGGAGGTAAGCAAAGAGATGTAAACACAACTGAACATGACTTGTCAGCACAACGCTCAACACAAACAGAACAAGTCAGCGGAAGAAGAGCAATCAGTATTTTAGGGTTGAAGAATAAAAGGGACACGCAGACAAGCAGATATGACAACAAATGTTGAGACATGCGCACTACGTCAACAGAACGTTTTGATTTCGATCTTCTGATTGGCTCGCTTTTTTTTTTATTTATTTCGGTTAAACAACACAGGGCTTCTGCTAAGGCTAAATTCTTTGGGGTCCCAGGGACCCCTTCAGATTTTTAAGGGGTCCCTGTTCTTCGCCCAACTTTGGAGGGGACCCCATTGACGAAAATTGAAGGGGTCCTCCGAACTTTTAATGCGTACTGTACGCAAAATTTTGCGTAAGCAGAAGCCCTGCAACACCTCACACCCACCCACTCCTGCCCCGGCTCTCCCCCCTCGTACTTCTGATGTCGATAGATGGCGAATGGAAATATATTCCCTTCTCGGAAGCAGACGACGTGATCTGTTTTATATCCTTTAAATCTGGTCTCTCGCCGAGGGGCTCCAGTCGAATTATTTGCTGCGTAGCCCGAGACAAGGACTTTGCTGTCTTCCTTGATTCCTCCACCACATCGCTCGTTAACGTTGACACCAGTCGCTTGCCAAGCTCACCCGCCGGTCTGGGTGTGAGGTTTCTTCTCCTCCCCACTGAAACATGGTTCCTTGGCCAACGTATTCACAAGACATCAGTATAACAAGTCGGTAGGAGAAAAAGTTGTCGAGGTTCAAAATCTCTGTTGCACTCGCCAGACGCCTACAGACCTCCTCACACCGTCAGATAAAGTCACGTGATTAAGTTTTAGTTTGACTGTCTATATCTTAGTGTCTAAAGTTAAATATAATACTTCTTTATTGTCTACTTCTCTCTACAACAGCGATACAACGTTTTCTTTGTTGGGAACTCTCATCAGTAATAAACTAAATAAAATACGGTCACATCTCGTACACCCACACGGCGACACGCAACGATTGTCTGGTTGAAGATATTTTTATCTTTCTTCATATTATTGTGATAATCTGTAAGGGATTACTTCTGGTATAGTGTCCAAATCTCTAAACAAGAGTAGGACAAAGACTCTCCCCACCCGTTAATATGGCGATTCTGGTTTTGGTAGTGTTGCCTATCACTTGCACCCGATGTGGATTCTCACATATCTTTGTCAGCATTGTCATAAGTTTCGTAAATGAAATTCGGCATCGTCCGCATCAGCTTCGTCGTCGCTGTTCCTTGTTTGTCCATGAGCCAGCTGGTAGGCCCCTGGTTGCCGTCCAGACAAGAGGACAGTCAATAGAAATTCACTTTCATGGCCAGATGCAGGATAATCAACATAGACACACTCCAGTCCCTGCATCCTGTGCTCTCGTGTAGCATGATGACCTGTTTGGTAGCGTGCGACTTCTGAAAGAGCGATACAGCATGATAAACAAACTGTTTCATGAAGAGAATTAGGTGACATCATGGTGAAGACTTTTAATAGGGAAACATTTGGATCGAAAACCTTTTTCTGCTGCTGCGTGATGAACACGGATATAAACAAGTTTGCTGGGTAAAGGTACCCGAACATGACGGGCTGAGATTGTGTGGAGAACACGACTGTATGAGAGACATTACAATGACTGTATGGAGACATGACAATGACTGACTGTAGGCAAGACATGACAATGACTGTAGGCAAGACATGACAATGACTGTCTGTAAGACATGACAATGACTGACTGTAGGCAAGACATGACAATGACTGTAGGCAAGACATGACAATGACTGTCTGTAAGACATGACAATGACTGTAGGCAAGACATGACAATGACTGTAGGCAAGACATGACAATGACTGTAGGCAAGACATGACAATGACTGTAGGCAAGACATGACAATGACTGTAGGCAAGACATGACAATGACTGTATGGAGACATGAAAATAATAAGACCACACAGGAAGACAGAAACACGAGTTCGTGACTACATGAACATGATTGTGTGAGAGAATAGAACATGACTGCAAGGATAGACATGAACCATCTGACAAACACAACCGCTTATAGCCATGCGGCCATTTTTGTGGCTGAACCAGCGACAACCACCATTGGTCAACCAGTCGCCACATGACATAGTATTAGAAAGTCGCGAACACAAGGCTTCGTGTCTTGCAACCATCCTCTCCCTCTCCACACACACGCCAGAACTGTGAGAGAGAGGTCGCTCGTTACAATTAATACTTGAATGCCAATTTCCTGTGACACTTCTGCTGGTCTGTGGAGGCCGATGCCACCAATCACGATGAAGGGAAAGAGAGACCTGCAAATTTGTCCGAGCAAATTGGCGGCGGAGCCACTGTTGTCGCTTATTTGCTCTGGCCATCGGTGGACCGGTGAATCATGCAAGGCCTGTGGTTGCCAGCCTCCTGTGTCCCGGATGTTTCCAGGTAATTTCTAGACTGATGGATGGAGTGAGGGACAAAAGCACAGTGTGAACAAAAAGAAGCAACTGTTTTGTTTGATGTTTCTTTGTTTCATTTGATTGAATGTCTTTCATGTTTGATTTCTATCTGGTCCTCTTGTCACATCACATCATTTTCTTCCTTTGTTTAGTTTTTGGTTGAGATTCCATTACAGTTCATTACAGCTCATCTTCTGGCGTCAGTGTGCATCAGGAAGTCTTTCTGGATGGTCCAATCATGAGAAAATTGTTTTTACATGAGAACACGATGTGGACATCGTCCATGAATCTTTGACGTGAGACATCAAGAACATAAAAGATATTTTTTCATCTCTGATGTCAGCACGAGGAAATGAAGGAAAATGTTTATGCCTGCGTGCTTGTCTGTCTGTTAGAGGATTATGTTACCTACTTTCTCTTGCCTCTGTCTCAGCTTTGTAATCCCTTCACATCAGAGTAAGCATCGATCAGCTTTGTTTTGTGCAAAGAAAATACAAATAAAGGAGAAGTAGTAGTTAATCGTACAGGAAAGTGGTCTCAGATTTCGAGGTTGAACCAACTTTTATTCGTTGTTTGCAAAATCAACTTTCAAAAGGAGAGGTGAATGTTCACTGTAACAGTCCTTTAAAGTACTGTTTGTTACAGATTATCAAAACAGTCAAATACAGACAAGTGATGGGTGTGAAAAAAGAAGGAAAATAAAATTTAAGAAAACTAGTTTTCGGTTCATTGTGTCAGAAAATGGCGAAGAATGATGTAGCACCAGTGAGGCCCATTCTGAGAGTACACACCATTAAGAGCAATCGATGGTTGTCGTCCTTCAGGTCTGAACACCGCCAGCGTAGACACTACGGACACCAGTCTATTCACGTGATGCTACGTGCATTTTACGTGCATATCTTTTAAAACTGTAATCCGATCCAAGTTTGACAATGGCATTCATGCATGTTACTCTTTATATTGCATAAACTCCGCACTTTAATGGAGACAATGGACATTATTTCTCGCTGGGGACAGCTAAAATATTCAAGCGGAAAGGAAGAAGTGTTGCCATGTTCTCGATGGCGGCACAGAATATGTTCTGAACACGTAAACATGGTTCTGTCTGTTTTTTAAAAAAATTGTCTTTTCTACATGACCTGTCATTCACCCCTCTTTTACCACTCACATGAAAGGAAAGAAAGAAAAAGAATCTTTGCTGTAACATAATAGACTGGTTGCGGGCAAGCCAAAGAAGTCGGTCAGCCTCCAGTTGAACAATGACCGGGACGAAGACCGTTTTTGCCCTCGCCAGCTAATGCAAGTCAAATTTTTAGTTGAAGAAAAGGCCATTTCCTATCACGCAGCCTGCGAGTTAATGTAATTTGATTTTAAAATCTTTTGAGGCGTAAATGAATTTTTATCGACGAACCGTCTTTTGGAACCAAACAATTCACTATCCTTTTTTTAAAAAAAGTTCTGTGCCACCTCCCCTACTTGTTGTGCATGTCGTTGGCATGCGGATCTGCCTCTAAATGGCTGCTTTTCTTTTATTTTCCAGAAGCTGGTCTTTAAAGCCAGTATTTAACATTGTTTAGTATAAATTTTCTGTTTCCGCTCACTAGGCTGTGAAAGGAGATAAATATACTTTGTTTAAAAACAAGACCAACCGTTGTTTACCTATCTCTCTTTCAATTCGACACGTGACATTTGAAAACAAAACAGTTGGTGTCATGACATTTTATGCACAACACATAACTACTGGTTGTCGTATTTATGAAAGTTTATGCAATTTTGTCCTCATGGCCTAATGACCCAAGGGAGAACATTTATGTTGATGACCTGGGTTCAGATCTCATCTCCGGCACATGCTGTTCTTTCTCTGCATGAGACCTGCTTACAGGGCCAGCGATGTTTTGTGTCAGATAGCATTAGTTGCTGGCACTATTTCCTCAACCGAATCCTTCCGCCCCAATGAAGCTCTCTAGTCGAGTTATCGTCTCATCTTTTGATGTTTCATGTCGCTGGCTAAAATATTTGTACTCTAATCTGTGAGTGGTTGGATGAAATCGCAGCTGCCTCGTGTGTTGTCCGTTATGTGACCTTCTTATGGCCAAACAGTCGTGATTTAGCAGTGAACTCTGAACATGTTTGATCAAAGAGTCCTAGACAGACAGCTAGTGGACTATTCCAAAGGATGGGAGGGGATGAGAGGGAGATGGGAGGACAGCAATGGAGTGAGTAAGTCTTGCGCTGGAAGAAAGAAAGAAGGCCACGTAAAGAAAATAAATATTCTGCATGGTTATGCCAGATTATTGAATTATTTTACAACATGAAACACTCACAGTCGATCAAAAGATGCTGCAACCTTCACTGACAGAGACAAGAACTTGCAACCCTTTGCAAACCTCACAGACGGTGGAGACAAGGGTTCGCAACATGTCACGTGCCGCACGAGGGAGGGTTTGAGAGGGTCAGAGGGCGTTGGGTCGAAGTTGTATTGATATTTCTAGGCAGACGGAGAAAACATCTGCTGACAACAAACTTGACTTGGTTTAGAGGACCTGAGTGTTGACCTCATGTGTTGTTGGTGGAGCGACAGTCGGCGGGGGTCTGTGTAACAGGTTTCTCCACTCCTTCATCTGTGTGTGTGTCTGTGTGCCTGCCTGTGCATACATATTCCTGTATGCGTGTGACAGCACGCGCGTTTCTGTGCGCATGTGTGAATGTATATAACTGTGTTTCAATGATATTATCAATGTGTATGTGATTTAATAATAAAAATATAGTACAGGAGTCTCTCGCGTGCAACAGCACAGCATCTTCAACTAGAGTCAGTCTCGTTGACAACAACAACAAAAACAAACAAACAACCACTTTCAACAACTTGTCGTAGATACAGCTGGCGGGAAACGAGCTTACATGTAGATATAAATTCGGATGTCAAACAGCAGTAAGGGGTTAGGTGTCACAAAGCAGCAGCTGGCGAAGTTTTAAGATTTAAAAAAAAAAAGCAAAATAATAAAAAAAAATGTTGTGAAGGAAGTGATCCTTGAGAAAGTTTCGATCTAGACAATGGACGCGAGACTAGGTTTATTAATAGGTGAGACAAGCTCACACATGGTTCTCAATATTTTGACAGGTATGTCCTGTCCACAGAGTTTCATCGACTTCTATCCGACTCTGTGTCTGCAGGACCAAGAGGTTGAGGCTGTGCTTTGTATTTCCGTGTGGCCTCTGACCTCTGCTGTGTTCCAATGAATGTTGATCATGTATAAACCTCAACCATGACTGTTTGCTTGGAGTGGATATAAATGTGCTTTGGTATTGTTGTTTTTCGGTTGTGCTTCCATACAGACCTGCATCTAATTGTCCTCTGGGATGATTAAAGTCTTATCTCCATTGCCCACTCTTTGAGACACCTGTTCACAGACCTGGCCGTCCGAGGAATTTTCTCGGGAAACTCCACTTTGTCCTTCCTAATCACTCAATGGAAGCACCTTCCCATCAAGTCTTATCAAGCAGTTTCAAGTCTGATCAAGCAGTTTCAACTCGGGGAATCGCCGGCAACTGCAAGGTATGGCTGATGGCTGTCGTACAAACCTTTCACACCGACCCAGAAACTGAAGTCGTTTCACGACAAAACACTCGGCCCTGTAAACAACAGCTGTCGCATGCAGAGAAAGAAAAACCTGTTGTGGACGAGAGCTGAATCCTCCAATCCTCACTGCGTTGGTGACTGTGTACCACCAGACCGCCCTCACCACAGACACACGCAGACACACACACACAAACACGCACGCATGCGCACTCTCCTTGCTTGGATGAATTCTCCTCTCGGTGTCACATCAAAAGAGTGAATGTATCCCATCATAAACACAGTGTCACAAAACACAATGAAGTGCAATGCTGGCTTGACATCAATTCAACACTTGTTGCCTGTCAATCAGTGGACGGACAGACGAACGAACAGGAAGACAGACAGACACGGCAAATACAAATATATGGCTAGAGGTCGATATAAACAAAATCGTGAGATTAAAATAGAAAGAAAAAGGAAAGAAAGGAAGAAAGAAAGAGACTTCATTTCCATTAAAGGTTTAGAAGCAAAAAGACAATGTGAGAAAAAAATATGCTTAATCGCTTTTGATAAACTTAAAACGCGAGGCAACAGTTTTTTTCTTAAATCCAAAAATCTGTTTTGTTGGTATTCGTTTGACAGGACGGATTCCTTAGCAGAGAAAAAACACCTTATGCATTTTTCTTCATAGCTGTTTGGAGTTGAAAGGTTCTAATCCCCTTTCTGAAGACCAACAGTTCGCCCTCAGTTAAAAGCAGGAAGGACGCATGATGGATAGGATCGGTGATAGTCTTTTGTTGCTGAACCCAGAGATTTACCTGGAAATGTTTTGTTGAGAAGGAGGGAAGGGAATGCTCACAAATAACTTTCACATCTTCTGATCCTTTCTGAACAAAAGGCTATAGACATTTGAATAAATATCATAATGCAGTTTGATTGGAGAACAATAGGAGAATCCAGGATAATTTTGTTTTTCTTTTCGATCTCAAAGATGTATTTATTTTTATTTCTTTACGAAGTATAAAAGGTTACAGTTTGATAAGGTCACATGCTCTGGTTTCCAGTTCCTCTTCATTGTGTTTTCATGAAAACAAGCTTTTGGTCTCTGCGTTGTCTCTGCCCATCGACTTTTTTGCGCACAAAACTGAGCTTTTGATCCCCCAAGTCTCTTATCCATTAATGCACGATGATTAAAAACAAGCCGACATCGTCGCAGTTCCTGTTTTTGATTAAAAAATGTCGGATTCCCTCTGTCGATTTTCATATAAAATTGAATACAGAAGGTTGTGTATGCAAAATTTTCCCTTCTTCTTCTCCTTTCTGTGGAGCTCCTCACATCCCTCATTTCCATCGCCGAAACGCACACAGCTGGTGAATGCAAATGCGCCATATTGGTCCCGGTGCAGTGTGGGTAATTTTTGTAAATCGACTCTTTGGACGAGGGAGGTACGAGAATTAGGAGCACATTAAAGACTGCGTTTCCTTTCAGAGCTTATTGCCTACATTGTCGGACGGGGGAAGCAATCTGCAAATGGTCTTTGTGAAATGTCCGTGAGATTTCCGCCTGATTACCTCCCCGGGACAGACGGCATGTCTGGTCATTAGACTGAGACCTGATGCCTTCATTCCGTCTCATTGTCTTAGGCAGGCGCCACCTACAGCTGAAGAAATGTCTGGAATTCAACAAAGAAGTGTGGGTCTGCACCTTTGAGAATTGTGGCACGAGATGATTCTTCGACTGTGAGAGGTCTCTCTAGGACGGAGACACGAAAAGTCTCTCCCAGCATTCTCATCGTGACTTTAATGTAATTGTGTGTGTGTGTCTGTGCGTGTGTCTGTTGTGTGTGTGTGTGTGTGCATGCGCCCGAGTAGTTCAGTCTCGCACATTATTTTTATTAGAAAAGCTAGCATCAATTAATAATCTCCCTTATAAATAATGTTTCGGTCACTAATCTTGTAATCGTGCTAGCAATCCCTGTCAATGGTGTAAAGGTCACTGCACGTGGCTAGAATGACTGATTAGGCAGCTGTTAATGAGGTAAATGTCAATATGCTCAATTAATAATTGACACACGCTTGTTTTATTTACTCTGAGCTGTTTCTCTAGCCATTTGTTGTGGTAGGTACACATGTATGTTTGTATATCCAAAGTATAGTGGCGTTCACAGCACAGCTGTCCAGCTGTTCTTCCAGCCCGTTAGCTCATTTTTCGCTGAGTTTAAAAAAAAATTAAACAAAGTTTTGAGCTAGTTTTTGGGTCTGGATTAGTTCAGTTTTTGTATTCTCTCCTTTCCTTTTTTAAATTCTGGATCCCAGCTCACAAACCTGGCGAAAATTATCGAACGAAGAAAGAAAAAAATCGAAGATAAAAATAAATATTAAAAAACTGAAGGAAATTGAAAAACCAAAGGAACAGACGAAAATTTAAAATTGAAAGACGAGCAAGGAAACAATAAAATAAATGGTGGTACCACTGACTTTTGAGACTTTTAGAAATCTTTACATCATTGAGAATGATCGAACACGTTTTCCTTCCCTCGTTTTCCTCTCTCTCCCTCTCTCTCATCGACCTCGCTCTGAAAGATGTCACGAACTCGGAGTCACGTCTTCAAACCACGTGATATCCCGCGTGCACACTGGAATATAATCGCGCGTGAGCGTGCCTTTGTGCGTGCATCCTACAAACTCTCCTTTTGTTTGTTTTTTTGCCACCAGTCACACAGCTTCAGACGCACACTTCCTGCAGATTACAACAAACCGGAAGTGACAACTTTCCGCCGGCGGAGGAGAGAAGAGCTTATCAGCCCAGTGTCATGCGCACACCGTGGAGTCAAAAGAAAGGGCAGGACAACTCGCCCTGAACAGGAGACACAGGCGGTGACAGTAGAAAAACACAAACATCAGAGACAGAGACAAGTAACAAGAAAGAGAGAAAAACACAGACAGGAAGAGAAAGAGACAGAGATGAAGTGAATGGCGAAGACTTGTAAACACAGAACGAGGCAGACATAAAGAAAGATATATCTATCTAGAAGACAGAGAAACAGTACAACAAAGACCGCCACAGAATGAAGAATGTGTGTGGAAGAGAGTGTGTGTGTGAGAGAGAGAGTTAGAGGATGTGTTTTTGACAGATTGAGAGTGTACGAGAGAAAGAGAGCGTGTGCGTTAGATTGTGCGAGAGAGTGTGTGTGTGTGAGAGAGAGTGTGTGTGTGTGTGAGAGAGAGTGAGTGTTAAAGTGTGTGTGTTTGTGATAGAGTGTAAGAGAGAGTGTGTGTTCACCCATGAACATTCTCGCTCATACAATCTGTGTGTGTGTGAGAGTGTTTGAGAGCGAGAAGGGACTGTGTGTGTGTGTGGGTGAGAGAGACAGAGTATGTGTGTGATTGTGTGAGAGCGAGAGTGTTTGTGAGAGAAAGTGTGTGTGCGAGAGTGAGAGTTTGTGTGAGTGTGTGCATGAGAGAGTGGGAGGGAGAAGGAGTGTGTGAGTGTGTATGAGTGTGTGTCAGATAGAGAGAAGAGAGGAGGGGAGAGAGAAAAACGATTAGACAGACATTTCAAGAACTGGCAGCAGTAACTGTTTATGTCCTAAGGAACAAAGTTATCCTGAAGTCTCGCCGACACCAAACAATTCAGGTTAATAAAGCTCCTGGTGAAGCGGCACAAAGTAGTGAAGCCAGAAACGGCTACAGTGACGTGGCTGTGAATAGAGGACACCACACCTGTGAATAGAGAACACAACACCTGTAATCAAGCGAAAACAAGCTTCTGCCATCAAATTATCCGCTCGTTGTTAGGGTCGTACTATTCCTTTCACTTAGGCATACCTGTAGACTCCAGTCATCCACAAAATCCAGGAGGGTGTGTGTGTGTGGGTTCCCCCCCGTGAGGCGTGCTTACTCCTGCAAACTGTGGGTGCAATTTTTAACAGAACACGTTAAATAATCCACTTAGTGACACACCCAACACCCACCCACATGCACACGCACATACATGAACGCACGTACGAACTCACACATAAAAACGCGCACGCTTTTACTCATCTCTCTCCGCTACCTGACCCCACTCATCCTTTTTTTCAAAATTCGTTATACAATCTTTTAATATTTGATCATATTCCTCTAAAGAAAGAGCTCTACTTCACAGGCGCTGGTCACCAAGATGCGATCTCAAAGACTTGTGAGTTATTAATATCTCATTTCTCCTGTGATCTTTGTTTGGAGAAACAGCGTCCCCGGGATGTGAACCTATTGACAAACCGATCAACCATTTGCATACAGGCTGCACAATATGATGATTTCAGTGATGAAGCGCCTTCGGTCGGCGTCTGCCTCATAGAGGCTGGGATGTAAACAGGGGCCGTAATGATGACGGAGTGCGGGAAGCGTTTGTCTCCCTTGAAAGGCTGCACGCTCTGTAGCTGTCCGCAAAGGTCAGCCTCTGGCCCCATACACACATGCGCACAAAAGACTTTCATCCAAAGGGCACAATGTTTTTTGTGCTTAATGTCAGGGTGCCTGCGCATGTCTATCACTGTTTTCTGCTTCCTTTTTATTTTTATGGATGGATTTTAGTTTTTTCATTCTTCCTTCCTCTCTTTTCATTCATTTCTGTTTTTTTAAAGAATTGCTTCCTTCATCTTTGACAATCAATTCGAAACTGCTCTTTGTCATTTTGTCTTTGAATTGATCTCTCTGCCTCTCAGTCGCTGTGTGTGTAAGTGTGTGAATATTTCTATGCATGTTTGTACATAAAGAAAACACTAGTATTTATGCTGTCAGTGTGCATATACGAATACAGATGTATACTTGACTTCTTGTGTATCCTTGTCTGTACGAGCATGAGCAACAAGAAGGTTCACTGACTGACCTTTCCTGTCCTCAACTAAAAGCATGTGATTTGTACCAATCAGCTTCTAGACGAGTGTGGTTCTTAGAACTTGACCAAAAGCTTTCTTCGCGTTGTCATGGCAACCGGCACGCGCACAACGACATGTAGATCAGAAGGTACAATCTAGCCAGAACACTTTCACGCACTTGAACCATCTTCCTCGCCAAGACACCATAAGCTGCTTACCTCCAAACCTATATAGGAAAGAAGCCAACAGGCGACCTGACCTAACTGCCAAGACCCTGGAGGTTACTCTAATCCCCGAGACTCCACCATCCAGTGGCGAAAACCCCGGAGTGTTCCTCGGTCCTCGCGCGTAGATAAAGGACAGTTTGACCCTTAACCCCTGTGACGTCGTGGAAGTTATGTGAGAAGTTATGTGAGAAGTGTGCAGCATCAGCTCGAACATTAAGCATGCACACTGGATTTACAAATGTTGCTTGTCGGGAAACCAAACCTTGATGTGTTTTGTCAAACGTTTACGTGCTAAAGATCAGTTATTTTCAAACGTTTGAAATTTGGCGCAAATGTTGTCAAAAGCTGTATGCCCTCGACTATAAACATTACAAACAATCTGGACATGCTGAAGATGCTGTGTTCTGAAGTTTACCATCTATAAAGGCTTTTTTGCAGTCTTTTCCATACCCAGGAGTAACTGTGTGACAGTAGATTGACTGACACGTGGCTTACTAATAATTGCACTCTGTGACCTGTTTACAGGGTCTAAGGTCTTACTTGACACGTTGGCACTGAGACTCACTAATGTTTGCTGTGGTCTCGTGAACACCAGACCCACTGGTATTTCCTGCACTCTGCGACATGTTTACTCGCTGCAAGACCCTCTGAAGTTCACCGAACTCATTAACTTCCCGATCAAGGACCTGTGAACAAATCACAGTACAGCCGTTCTCTGTCACATCAGCTGATGTCTTCAGTATGCTAATGCTAATCACCGCGATATTCATTAACCCCAAAATTATACAGAGGTCACAGTGAAGCTCATTAACTCCAGAACAATACACAGAGGTCACCATGAGTGTGAACTATTTTTGCTGCTTATATGTTAAATGCTCCCGGGATTCAAGGCACAAAAAGAGCGAAATAAAGCAAAAGTTGAACCCCTAACAGTTCATTTCCACTCAGCTTGAATTTTTACGACTGTTGTAAAGTCGATCAGCCGAAGTTCAACAAATTCATACAAACCTTTATCATTGTTAGTAATTACTCAGTCAGGCCATTGAGCTGGACATGCTTGTGTGTCCACTTAGTCTCGCTTACAAACTATAGGCTATTCTGTGGCCGTGCATGACGAGTGCATTGGCATGCAGATAACGATTGCCTCCCTGGAGCTCGGGGGCAAAGGGTAGAATCGTGTACCCCAGGGACTTGCGTTACACGCTGCCGTTACCATCGACCAATCACATATCAGAAACAAACGTCCAATCTCATAAAAAAGGAAATATACAGCAATATAATTATGCGAAGCTGCATGCCATGGCAATAACTCGTGAAGTGTGTTTTGTGTTTGTACACGCACACACGTGTTGGTGGAAGAGAGCTTTATGTAAATCCACCCAGACTGCTCCATTTGTCTGCAGTAAGATCACGGATTATTTTTGGTAAGATGCAGTTCCGCAAAAACCGAAGTCACCGTTGCTACTTGAAATAATAAAAGCCATCGTAAAGAGTAAGTAACTCTGTCGGCAGCATTAGTTGCTGTGTGACCTCCCTTAGAAAAGTTCCCTGAGAATTCCATCCACACTCTGTGGAAAATCTTCCCCGAGGGCTCTGTTGCCTTGTTTGTCGGCCGTAGAAACTTCGCGCATGGGACTCGTGAGTGGTGGAAGAATGGCGGCCAGAGGGAGGTCTGGGGGGCTCTGGTAGAAACTACCCACTTTGTCTGATAGGATCTTACCTACTGTCAGATTATTGCCCCGGCGAATCCCCAGCAACTTGCCGCTGTTGCCGATGAAGCTTTCAGGGGCTTCGCCTCTGGGGGTGAATATTATCGGATTATGCAAATTTCTGCAGAGTAGTATCCCCTTCATTATAACCTTAGGCATTGGTTATTAACAGAGTTGTTGTCAACCACGCTGGGGAGGGCGTTAGCAGGAAGCCACTCTCACACTGTAATTTACTCCTTTCGTGACAAGAAGTGCGGTGATTGCAAAAAGAGTCCTGTTCATTATTCGACTAGAGGAGAGTTTAATGACGTCACTTCCTTTTATGAACTATTTTTTGCTTATGACGACGTGAGTAAAGTGGGATCGTGTGACAGCCCCTGGTGAACCCTCGGATTAACTCTGCGTCGCCTCTCTGGCTCGAGTTTGTTAAGGTTGATGTCCTTGTCATAGCACGATGTGTATGCCGAGTCTCGCGCCTGTTGTCCTGTCTCTAGGCTACTTGTCCTGTCTCTAGGCCACTCATCCTGTCTCTAGGCTACTCGTCCTGTCTCTAGGCTACTCATCCTGTCTCTAGG